>CABHPH010113509.1:0-16153 GCA_902168325.1 Peromyscus nudipes
TTGGGTACCAGCCGACCACATCTTCAGGGGAGGTGACGTACTCTGCAGCTCAGAATTTTCAGTCTTTTGTACCCCGAAGATTTTAGTCCCATTCACTATAACCCTTTTACACATTTTAAAATCCTTATTACACTTAAAATTGTAGGACTGTGGTTGACTAGGGTACTGTCACAGAAAACTGAAAAACGTGGGTGAAGGGGAGGCTGTACTGTGTCTGGTTAGAGTCAAACCTGTATTAAATGATACAAGTGGCCTCTTCAAAATGTCGAACCACAAGTGAGTTTTAGCTTGGCCACCTGCATATGAATATCGCTCCCCCACCCCAATTCTGTCCCGGAGTCTGGCATTGTTATCAAGTACTGAAGTTAAAAAGACCATTTTTTGAATGTCTGGTGTTTTATGCCCGTTTGTAAAGTTTACATATTTTTGTAAATGTATTTGACTTGGAATTTCATCTTCTAGAACATACATTTTCCAGCTAATGTACCGTTTCCCCACGTCTTTATGTCCATGCTAGTGGAGTGAATGGTTGCTCCCAGAATGTGCAGCAGAACTTGAATTTTGTTCTACTTTCGAGTCCTATGCTGCTTCCTAGCACGGGGATTTTAATTGTCGGAGAAAGCTGGGTGGGGACTGTAGCGAAGAGGTAGAGCTGCTTGCCTATGTTGCACGATGTCCTAGGTCCAGTCCCCAGCACAGCCAAATGGGGAGGGGGTAGCCTTTCTCCTACCATGGCTTGAAGCTTTGTAGCCTATAAAAAGCTTTACTCTGGTTACCAAGGTTGCAAGAGTAGGTGGACAGGGAAGGTCATCCCAAGTGGTAACAGACCAGGGAAGGAGTTTAAGGAATTGTCATTTAGAAGCAAAGCTTGTCCAGCCCAATGATGTGAAGAACTAAACATGGAGATGCTTCATGCGCCCCACAGGTGGTAGAGGGATAGCCCTTGAGTTAAGAAGTTACTGGGCAGTAGTCTTACATGTGGTTACATACTGAGGAATAAGACACATGGCTGTCACCAGGAGTCACCACTGGGGCACTGCACAGATGATGTTTTTGTGTGTGTATGTGCTTGAATCAAAATAAGGTTTACATGCATACCTTTAAGGCACTTTCCCCGTCCCATAGCTTGGTAAACGGTTTCATTGATTACTGAGGCATACTTGGTTTCTTCCCTTGACTCGGATGTATCATAAGGCCAGCTTTTTTGAAACCACTGGCCCTTGAAGGACCATTCATTGCATCTGGACCTAACGTTTTGACAAAATACCTGATACTGAGCGAGGCGAGCCTTTGGCCATGAAGTTAATTGAGTTAAAACTGTGAATTCAAACGTCATCATTGTAATTAGGAAATTTTAGATTTGGAGATCATCTGTTTGAAAAGTACTTGAAGGAAGTGTGGTTGTCTGATGTGTGTAGGCTCAGATTGCCCAGGAAAAGGGTTGTCGTACGTTTCAGTTGTGAGGCGGCTGGAATAGCCTGTGCTGTTCTTGGATGGGGATTGTGTCCTTGTCAGGGTTGGGAGTGAGGAGGAGCTAGATGACTGCCTATAACTCCCCACCCCCCTCCACACGGCTCTCCTGGTGGTTTAGTATTAAGGGCACCTGTTAAATCATTACAGTCAGTGGTCTGTCAGAGTTGGCACTGTTTTCCCACAGGTTTATAGATTGGGTCGTCTCTAAAGGTTGTTGGGACATTGCAGGCAACATTTGAGTGGTTTGAAATGGCATTGAGAGGCTTGGCTTGATAGAAGCCCTGAGCATCCTCAAGGCCTCCCTTGTCTGGGCTCTCCCCTGAGGAAACTGGCGCTGTGCGCAGTCGTCTCTCCTCACTCCCTTCCTTTCCCTCATGGCACTGGAGATTGCTTGGGAGGCCTCACTTCTTCAGAAAGCGTATGAGCCTCTTAACAACATTAATTAGCGAAGTAGTTTCATTGTAATTCCTTGTTTCCCTGAAAGTTTGCTGGGTAAATTTATTTTCTCCCTTTTCAGGCTCTTGCAGCATTCTGACCATGCATCTAGAAGTTTAGGGCTGGGTGAACACCTCAGTGGGACAGTGCTGTTCCCAGTGTGGTGTGACTCTAGGCTCAGCAAGGAAGTATGAAATGTGGGTGACTGCTCTGTTTGAAAACTACTGTGTGGCTATTTCATTTATTTTTCCCCTGTACTGGGCATTGGTCCCAAGGCCTTTTGAATGCTAGGTAGTAAGTACTCTACCACTGAAACCTTCCCAGCCCCTGGTACTTTTATGTTTGTGGAATGTATCTTCCACTGAGATTTACTTGAAAGTGTCTTGTCATTTCTTGGACATTTTTCTGAATGAAGTTAGGCCTGTGAAGTAGGTGTATGTTTTGATTTTTTTTTGGGGGGGGTGTCAGTTGGTGGCACAGCTGGGGAGGTACTCTGCCTTCTAAATGAAGGCCTGGCCCTAAAGGCCCTTGGGCCTGCACCTGACCGTGACACTCAGATTTAGCAGGGTCTGTGTTAGACACTAGCACAAGACCTTTTCAAACCCAGGACTGAGTGATGACGAGGGAAGTTTCTACTCAACCTGAGCAACAGAAGTGCAAATACTAGACTTGGAACGGACTGCTTGGCCCTGGGGGAGGGGCTGCATATTTTCATCTTTGACTCCTTTATTAACACTAGACCAGTGGTAGGCACTGTGCATTCAACAGATGCTCAGAGACCAGTTTTGGTTTTTCTTCCGTGTTGGGGAAGAGCCCCTGGGCATCTTGTGGTCTAAGCAGGTGTTCTACCTCTGAACTAAAACCACAGCCCCAACACCAACCACACTTGCCTTACTCTAAAACTAGACCTGTATTTATTTGCCTTGTTGCTTTAGGCTCCTGAGGTAAAGACATAGTAAAGTGACTGAGACTGTTGAAGTCTATTTATTCTTAGATTACTTTACAGTTTGGGTGCTGGGGCTGAAACTCAGAGTCTCACACATACTAAGCACACTCCTCGCGTCACTGAGCCCCACCTCCCACCTGCCCTTTAAGTTTGTGTTAGAACTTTAGGTTCTTTGGGGCTATTTGCTAAGGAAATTAAGCCACAGTTTGCTCTCGTTGAATGCACTCAGTTGGAGTAACTGAAGCAATACCAAGTGTCGGATATGCCAAGTTCCCTTAACCAAGACAGTTTCTGCACAGTTATTTAAAGTGAAGGTTCCGGGGGTGGGGGTGGGGGGTGAATTCAGGCTGAGGAGTACATTGAGTAGTTTTTATTTCCTTCCTACTCCAGGGTGACAGAGCAAGAAATAGAGCCAGCTTAGCAGCTTCTTGAGGCTGAAGTGCCTGGTTTGCGTCTGTTTAGCGCGCTCAGACGAAGTTTAAATTTTCTCAGTTGTGCAAGGCTCTCTTTCCAAGCCTGGGCTCTGGGGCTGGTGGCTGGTAGCTTGTGGCCTCCGGAGTCCCTTGAAAGGGTAGGAAGTACAGGCTTGTGCGTTTTCTCTTCGGAGCTCAAGATCCCTTCCCGCGTTTGAACTCGGGAGACTTTGTAAAGGTTTTTCTCCCTTCCTCTGCCTTCTATTGTTGCATTGCTGTCTGTCTGGAGCGCTTGCTTTTCTGTTGGCTGGAAAATCAGATAAGCGGTTTGTGGGAGGTTTTTCATTACAGAGGGTCCACTGGTTCCAAGCAGGAGCCTGCAGGTTGGCCTTTGTGAGAACTTCACAGCATTCTGGATGGCACCTGTGTCTCAGCTGCTCACCACATCCTCGTGTTTGGTTTTTGCCTGTGTTCGTCCAGGACTTCTTAAGGACTGAGCATGCTGGATCCTTGATTCTAAGCTGAAAGGTCCCTGCCCAGGATCTGGTAATTGATTCCTCTAGCCAGACATACCCCGTGTTATAGACATCACGTTGCCAGCCTGCTGATGGATGGGAAGGGCCAGTAAGAACTTGGGTGAAAGGGCAGGGGATCAGCATTCTAGGTTCTGTGAGCCCCGTTGGCCACTGCGGCTACTGCGCAGCTGTCTGAGAACGGCACGTGGACAGCAATTTGAATCTTGTATCATTTCCCCTTCACTGTTTCAGATACTTGAAAACAACCCATAGTCGAAGCTCTACGACAGGCTGGGGACCTCGTGCCTCACACTAAGACAGTGTTACCTGTCACCTAACACCCACAAAGCCCTGCGTTTGGTCCCAGCACCACATAAAAGTAGGCATGATGGTACGTGCCTGTAATCTCAACATTCAGGAGGTGGAGGCAGGGGCATTAGAAGTTCAAGGTCATCTGAGGCTAAGGGAGTTGGAGACCATTCTGGCATATATGAGACTGTCTTCAAAAAAAAAGTTTGATAAATATATAGAGAGGCGGTCCTTCTTTCTTCCTTTATCTGTCACCTGTCAATCAATCATTTTCAACCTTAAATGACTTTATTGTGTAATTTCAGACTGGAGTAACACTCCACTCCATAATATGGAATCAGTGTATTAGAGTTGTGGTTTTAGGGGTGCTGTATGCCTCCATCGTCACCTGTGTGGATAAGGGGTCCCGAGTGAGCAGCACACACTCTGATTAGGTTCTTCCGGAGACAGAGGTGATGCCAAGCTGAGTGCATGTGTCCTGCCAAGCGGTCTGTGCCTGCTGCTCTGAGGGCTGGCTTCCTGTGGTGGCTAGGGCTATGGAACTTCTAATGCACTCTTCCAGCTCTGCTGGGCGGAAAGGCAGTGGCAGCCACCTTTCCCTTAGCTTGCCAGGAGCCATGCTTCATTTGACAGATTGCTGTTTGCATTGCACGCTGCTGGTCTGCTCCCTGATAACACAGTGTGGCTTCAGTCTTCGAGAGAGGCGGTTTTCAACCCAGCAGCCCTCCAGGAATCTGGGAAGCCCAGGGTCCAGTACCCTCCAACCTGGCAAGGGGGCTTTGGTTCAGCTTGTGCCTGTGCCCTCGCCCTGTGAATTCTCTCTATGCTGCTGGCCCTCTCCAGGATTCCATGTGCTCTCTCTAAAGTTGGGACAGTGCCCCCCATTTTTTAATCTCTGGAGTCCGCTTCAGCTCTGCAGTTATGGCTTTACGGTTTCGTTTGGGAACTTTCCTGTAGCTGTGTAGTTGTGAGAGGCCTTCTGCTTGAGCCTCATGCTTTGCAGACCTTCTGCGAGGTTTTCAGACCATCTGATGTTTCTGCAGCCATCTCAGCACGGCGTGCAATTGTGATGAAATGTTTGTTCTCACGTGGAACTTGTGATGTGACGTGCGTGTTCGCTAAGTGTGCTGTCTGTGTCTTGGGACACACACACTGCGAGTTTTTCTTGCTTTCTTTAGGACAGTGCTGTAAAGGTTTTTGGTGCCTTAACATCGTTAGTGGTAACTGCCGCTTTTGACAATCGGCTCTAATCAAGGACCAAAGTTCCTCAGAAGCAGCTGCATGTCAATCTGCACAGCATAATTGTCATTAGTTGTTTGAGCCTGGTTTCTGCAAAGGCTGCTTTGTATAACCCCAGTAAGAACATCTGTTTGAGCATTTAAAAATCTTTAAGTTACCCCTACACTCCATCCACTGAGGGTGCAGTAGTGGGTTTGGAATCCTTCCCTACACTTACCTTGGTTCATTCATTCTTTGCTTAAAACGTGATTCTTTGATCTCCTAGTGTGTCCCGTGTGATAGAACCTGGTTCAGAGACCTCAAGGCAGAATGGAATGGTAGCTTCTGAATGCTTGGGAAAATCAGCTTTTCTTCTGTGCCTTTCCTCCAGGAACTCTTGAGAGAAGTCTGTAGTGCCCCCGTCTGAGGCAGGGCGTGCATGTGTGCTTTCTGTCTGTAGCATGACTGGCCCCTGCCCCCCTTCCTCAGAACCACCGTGACCCTTTTCCATTTTTCCGAAGTTGCCTTGGAGTATAGGGCATTGTCTATCCCTTGCCCTCCTCCCGTGTGTGCAAGCGGCCTCTTTCTTGTTGGAATTTTTATGCCCGTAGCTTGCCTGCTTTAAGTCTGTACGGGCACATCCTTCCATATGTGAGGGATTCCCTGTAGGTGGAAATGGAGCTGGGAAGGGTGAGGCCGGGGTGACTGCTGATGCTGTTTGGGTGTGCATTCATCTACTTGCGTGTTAAATGAAGTTAAGATACATCATGGCACCAAGGCACCAGTGACCCCCAGTGCTCCTGTCACAGCTGCTCTTACTCAGTTGCCCCGCCCCCTTTTAGTTTTGTTTGTATAGCCCAGGAGGCCAGCCTGGAACTCCACTTTATGTAGCCCAGGCTGGCCTTCAACTCCCGTCTCCTTGTTTGAACCTCCTTTCTTGGCCTGCTTTGGTTCTGAGTCTTAAGTGAGTGCTCAGTCATAGACCTTGGGGGTTTAAAGGATTGTCTTAGGTGTAAGCAGTGATTGAATCGTTTATAAATTGGCAAGTGGGAGCAGCTTGTGATCTCTTCTGGAGCACTCATTTATACATTCCTTAAGAGTCTCCTCCCAGCTGCTTTTCCTGGCTTTTAAAATCTGAGTTCAAACTAATTGGTAAAGAATCCACGTGAGCTGCTGTTTACAGCTCCAGGGTGGTGGTAATGTTTGCAACACTGGATACAAGAGTGGGTACCGGCTCACTTGTCCGATTTCTCTTTTGGAGGATGTATTTATTGCTGACATCAACTCAGCAGCAAGGCCCGATAGTAGCTTGGGCAGCATTTTCTTTAAAGTTTGATATATGACATGCATTCTAAAAAGCTCATTTATGTTGGTAGAAATACTTAGATTGCAGTGCCTGTAAGTTTAACTGGGGTCTAGTTAACTTCCTGATTGTTTTTGAATTAGATATAGCTAGATGTGCTATATAGCTTCTCCTTTTGGTTAAAAATGGGTAATGTGGTGTAAGCTCTTGGCACCATTAGACTCAGCATATGGATTAATTTTGGTAATTTGGATATTTTATGCTCTTTTGCTTTAAAAATTAAGATCAGATACCACTTGATTTTCTTCCACATCAATTTAGGGACAGGCAGACAGGTTTCACTGTGTACTTCTGATTGCTTGGAAAGCTGTACCCTCCTCAGAACGAAAGAAGGTGGCCCAGGAGGAGAACACGGAGTAATCTGTTGGGGGCTCATTGTTGCAACTTGAGAGTCAGCTGTCAAGTAATCCTGAAATGTGTGAATGTGGCTAACAGAGTAGTTGACATGATTTCCGCTTTGTGTAAGGCCACCTGGTGTTTGAAAGCACATTCCTTAGGAGAGTATGTTTTCGTGACAGGATGGAAGGACCCCAGTAAGTCTCACACTGGCAGAACAGATGGTACTCCAGTGAAAGGGTCAGTTAGATGCCTGAGTGGTGGGTGAGTAAGGCGAGCAAGCCGTGAGCATAGGCCACGGCCATGTGAAGGAACTCAGCCATTTATCCAGGAGGTAATCTCAGTACATCATCCTGAACTGGGTGTTATGATGGCTAAGGAAGTGCGTGGAGGTTTTAATTGAGTACCTTCTGGAACTTCTTGCCAGTGACATAAATAACAATGGAGACGTAGTGCATAAAATTGACACTTTGAGGAAAAAGGCAGCCTTTTTGCATATGAGCCATAAGATAGTAAAATCACTGGGGTGTGATCCGTATTAGAACTGTAGAGTTTATGGCCTGTTAAATGGTCCCTGCTCGGTCCAGTCCTGCCTGGTCTGTCTCTTCTGTGAGTCCCTTTCCCAGGAATAGTGTTGAATAAACACCCTCCACATTCTTAATCGTGGGTAAAATTCCTCCTCCTCTGTCCCCAGGGCCACACTGGGGACACTGAACTCAGTGACTCGAGTTCTGGGTCTATTTTAGGGCGGGTCAGTCAGCTGCAGGCCCTTTCATCTCACTGCTTGGCCACTTCCTCAGTTTCAGTCAGAGGAAACTCAAGCTTGAAGGTTTTTCGGGACCATGCTCTCACTGTACAGACAGTAGCTTCCAAAGTCACCCCAAAGGCAGCAGTCCACAGCTTGTTCACACTGGAGCATCCTCCCTCCTTGGTGCAGTTTTCAGTTGATATGTAGGTGGTAATAACTGCTTTAGTCCACCTGAAAGAGAGGGTTGAGTGTGTTCTGTCCTCCAAGGAGGTGGTGCTCTGAACTCTCGCCACAGCTGGCCAGATGTCTTGGCGCATCTCACCTTACAGTGAACAGAGATGTCAGATGGCTGCTTAGTGGTCCAGCCAGGTCTTTGGCCAGCTACCTCTCCTTAGCTCTCTAGGAAGGACCAATGATGTTCTCACTGAAACCTGACTTCCTGGTGCTCTTCAGGAAATGCAGTCTACAGTGCCCGCTACCCAGAACTTCATCTAGCTGCCGTGTTTCTCACAGCAGGTAGACTCTCTGGGCTCCTGGACATTGGATTCCTTTAAGTCAGGTTTGGTGGCATTGTTTAAAAAAAAAGTCACTATTCTGCAGAAACTGTAATCTTTGGGGGCACTCTGTAGGGAGCACAGAACACTATATGCTGGTCGGCAGTTACTCTTTGATCTCAGAGTGCTCTGGTCCTTCCTCTCTGGCCTTGTCAGTGTGTTAAAGGAAGAGATCTTGAGGGAGTAGGGGAGGAAAGGCCAATGGAATACATGTCCCATGAAAGCAGAAGTGGAGACTCTTTGGAGTGGGGAAGGGGACCAGCAAGAGGGAGGCCGTTGAGAGGGGAGAATGGGGGTGCAAATAAAAACAAAGTATAACAATATAAGTATGGAAGAGCCATTGCTCTGTATGCTAATTAAAAAAACCAGAAAGATAGGCTGAGTGGTGGTGGTACACACCTTTAATCCCAGCAGAGGCAGGCGGATCTCTGGGAGTTCGAGGCCAGCCTGGTCTATAGAGAGAGTTCCAGGACAGACAGCCAGGGCTACGAAGAAAAACCCTGTCTTGAAAAACCAAAACAACCAAATAAACAAACCCACCAAAAGATAAATGGGGTATGGCTCAGTGCTTTAGGGCACTGGCTTCTCCAGGGGGACCCAGGTACAAGGCTGCTCACAAGTGTCTGTAACTACAGTTCCAAGCGGATCTGACACCCTCTTCTGGTCTTCTCAGCCATCAGATACACAAGCAGCAGTGCACAGACATACATGTAAGCCAGACACCACACACATAAAATAAAAACGGAGAGTCCTGCTGAGTCAGTCCAGTCAAAGTCACCTGCACTTCTGTTCGGGCACTAGCTCGCCTGGCTGGGCTTCTGAGCTAAGCTTATCAAGTCTAGCTTATTTAGCTAGAAGCCCTTTCCCGAAGTTCCCTCAGAGGACTTGGCGCGCATCCTTCCTTGTTGCTCCACTGGGATGTGTGCGGCTCTTGCCTTGACCGCATCTTCTTCCCTCACTGCCAAGACTCTTGCTGTGGTCCCTTCACAGTCTGCCATGGGCATCTCCTTGGAAGAGATTCCCCTTAATGTCTTTTCTTTCCCATTATTATTATGGTTACATTTTTTTTTATTACAAGTGTGTTTGTTCATGTGTCTGTGTGTGCATGTGTATGTATATGTGTGCATTCGTGTGCGTGCGTGCATGGATGCGTGTGTGTGTGTGTGTGTGTGTGTGTGTGTGTGTGTGTGTACATACAGTGCCTGCATGTGTGTGCTAGTTCTTTTCATCCACCATGTACGTTCTGGGCTTCGAACTCAGGCCTCTTAGGACTTGGTGGCAAGTGCCTTTACTTGATGAATTATCTTGATGGCCCCAAGTGTGTTTTTTTGAGAGAGGATCTCCTTATTGAGCTCTGACTGGCCTTAGGCTTGGAATTGCACCTGCCTCCTGAGTGCTTGGGATTACATGCATGTGCCACCGTGTCCTGCTTGTTAACTGTTCAAGTAAATAATGATCTTGCACAGCAACTTAACAAGATCCAAAAGAGGAAAATTGCAGAGCTGAGTGGTGCAGGGTGAGCTGCATGGAGTTAGATGGAGGGTGATGTTTGACATCTTTGAACTTAACCCTGGGGAAGAGGGCAGCAGAGCAGCACCCTTGCCCAGGCTGAGACATGGGACCCAGACGGTGACTTTATGGCCAGAGACCTAGCCCATCCAAGGTGCTGTCTTGGGGTTTCCTAGGATGGATGCTTGGGTACAGCTGGGAAGGGTCTGAGAAGCCAGGTTTATTTCCTCCAGGGCAGGTTGCACTTTGACCTTTAGTGTGGACTGGAGAGGGAGATTGTTGGTCTTGAGGACATCTGAGGGGCGGTTCATTTCCTGTCGTTGGTTGTGGGGAGGGAATCTAGGTGTTTTAGTCTCTTTCCTGTTGCTACAGTAGAATACCTGAGGCTGGATAAGTTAAGGGCAGTAGATGTTTATTTAACTTCTGGTTTGGGAGGCTGGAAAGCCCAAGAATGAGGGGCTGCATCTGGAGAGGACCTTCCTGAAAAGGTGGAAGATATTTCATGGTGAGTGAGCCGAACTGGCCAGATTCACTTCTGCGATACCCAGTGTGGGGGTAGAAGAAGTATTCCTCCAGTCATGAGGCTTCTGCCTCTGAATATCTCCCGTGGATCCCCACCTCTCCACACTCGCTCAGACATGTTTTCTTTTTAAGGGATGAATTCAAGCCATAATAGTGGTCGAAGACCAAATCCGTAATAGGGGGATTTGACAGTTACACAATGTCAATCATTAAACTCTGGCAATTCATATAAATAAGAGGAAATGTCTAGGAGCTGTTGCCATGGCTTAATTGTTAAGAGCACTGGCTGCTCTTTCAGAGGACCCAGGCTTGAATTCCAGCACTCACATGGTGGCTCACAGTTGTTTGTAACTCCAGCCCCAGGGGACCCCATGTCCTCTCTGATGATCTCCTCAGGCACCAGGCATGCACGTGGTGCACAATCATATATGCAGACAACACACTCATACACACTAAATGAAAAAAGAAAAAAGGATTTCTACTGTAAAGGGAAACACCAAAGTCTTGAGTGTGGAGAGGGTGTCCCGAGTCATATGTAGAGATGTGCTTTCTGGCTACTTCACCTTGGTGTCGCTCCTTGACTCTTTGAACCTTCTGGGTTCATGTAGACTCTTGTGTTCCTTCACCTTGGTGTCGCTCCTTGACTCTTTGAACCTTCTGGGTTCATGTAGACTCTTGTGTTCACCACTGTTCTTTGCCTGTATTCATTCAGTAGGCCAGAAGCTCCCCGAAGCCCGGCCCCGCCTGTTCAGGTCTTTGTGGGTGCCTCGCCTGCTGTTAGGTGCCTCAGCTGCCTTCTCTGGAGTGTTGTGAGTAGCCCTTTCAATTGATTATCACTTAGCTCCCTACCATCTGTGTAGGTAGCAATCAGCCAGTGCTCCGAAGTCAGGGATAGTGACGCAGAGGCTTCTTCTTGCTCTGGCTTTTAGTGGACAGATGCTTGCAACCTGCAGTCCCCTGTGTGTGTTAAAGATAGTAACTCACACTTTGATTTTTCTGATACAGTAAGTAACCCTGGGTGAGATAAATCAGCCTGATGTCAAGGTTGAAGTACATTAGAGTCACAGAGGAGGGGATTTTGCTGAACATTAACCCCCACCCCCATCCACAGGCAGAGCACACTGTTCTCTGCTCTATCACTCAGGGTCTTTCAGGGCGAACAAGAATGGAATTCACGAGAAGGAAAATACTGATTTTACTTGTACTTCAGAATATCAGTCAGTCTAGCTTGGGGTTTTGTATGAAAGCTGGGAGGAAGGCATCTGGATGGGCAGTGATTCCGAGTTCCAAGCCATTCTGTTTAGGGAAAAAAAATTGAGTCAAGAGGGAGCCAGTCCTGCTACCTTGTTCAGCAGGCAAGTTAAGTTCTCTGGGCCTTCTCTTCTGCTCCTGAGGTGGTGGTGAACTTCCTTCAGGCTGGGCTGCATCGCACTGTTACTTAAGGAATCTCTCTTGAGGTGGTAATTTTCAATTCTTAGAAAACTCCTTCTAACCTATGAGGCTTTGTAGAGCTGAAGCTGGTGTGAGGAATGAGAGGTGTTTCCTGTTCTCTCTGTGCCCCAGGGGAGCAGGGGTGTCTTTAGAAGGTTGGAAGAGGGTGTGGCTGTCAACACACTCAGGTGGCAGAGAAACCAGTCATTGCAAGTGGGGATTGGGTCACGAGTGTGTGTGTGTGTGTGTGTGTGTGTGTGGTGTGTGTGTGTGTGTGGTGTGTGTGTGTGTGTGCGCGCGCGCGCGTGCGCCATGGGAACTTAGGGCACAAGTGGTCAGGTTGTAGGTTGCTGAGTGTCGGGAGTTAGGGGTGAGATATCTCTCTGGGGAGGATGAATGGGTGGATCTTGGGATTGTGGCGGCCCATTCTGTGAATGGAGCTGTAGCCCACAGATCGTGTCTCTGGAGGTGGCTGTCGACTCCATTTGGACTCCGGGTAATGACGGTAAATTTCTTTACTGGTGTGTGACTGCACATGTGTGCTTGTTTGTTGGCCACAGGGTTTCTCACTGACTGGCCTACCGGGGAGTCCCGTGGGGTCTTCCTGTCTCTGCCCACAATGCTGGGGTTACAAGTGGGTATTGAAATTATGTTTCCACTTGTGCTACAAGCGTTTTACCAGCTAAGCCATCTATCTCCAAAGTCCCCTTTAACTGGTCTAGAGGGTCGGTTGGTAAAGAAAAGCCCACGGACTTTAAATTGGGCGGATTTCTCTGGAGGATCGTATAAAACATTGCATTAAAGTTCAGGAGTCTAAATATCTGAGTGAGTCATGTGGGTCCATTATTCCAAAAGGGGAAACATACTGCCCTGTACTGTGGCTCTGAGAAACTCAATACCCGCTCAGGGTCACTTAGTGGTAGCCTGTGAATTGTTGACAACAGAAGTCACAGGAATAAAGGCAAATAAACTTCATTTGTGTGTGCGTGCGCGTGTGTGAAGACCACCTCAAAGGTATTAGATACGGAGTAATAAACTATTGTATTATTAAGAGATTTATTTTTTATTATGTGTCTGTGTGTGGCTATTAGCACATGAGTGCAGGTGCCCAAAGAGGCTGGAGCCAGAGTTACAGTTGATAGTGAGCAGCCCCTGGTGGGTTCTGGGAACCAAATTCTGCTCCTGTTCAAGAGCAGTATGCACTTCCTCACAGAGCTTCTCTCCAGCTCCTCGGTTGCTGTTCTTTAAAAAGAGCAAACATTTTTATTTATTTTTTATTTTTTTATTTTTTGGTTTTTTCGAGACAGGGTTTCTCTGTGTAGCTTTGCGCCTTTCCTGGGACTCACTTGGTAGCCCAGGCTGGCCTCGAACTCACAGAGATCCACCTGGCTCTGCCTCCCGAGTGCTGGGATTAAAGGCATGCACCACCACCGCCCGGCAAGAGCAAACATTTTTAAAGGACTAAATAAAGGAAACGGGGGTTTGGACTTTGAGGGAGGCAAGTTGTGGGAAGTTGACCTTGAAGTCTGAATTAATGGTAATTGAGGTGCATGATTAAGAACTGTATGGTGGGACACCTTTATAAGTGAATTTCCTTTATAAGGGAATTTAAGTCTTGCTGTTGGTCAGGGAGGGCAAAGATAACTCAAAATAACCCTTAGACCAGAGTGGCCTCTTTCAGCCCCCGTAGTCTGGTGTTTTCTGCCTCTTTTGACTGCCCTTTTACAGGTCTGTTCAAGAGTAGAGCTTTGGGTTTTTAATCAGCACATTGCTGTGGGGAGTTGGCTGTCCACGCTGCTCCTCTTTGCTGAGTGTTCACTGGAAACAGACCTCATTACACGTGTGCTGATGCCCAGCCAAGGTTGGTGGGATGGCTAGGTGAAGGGCTACCATTCTTCCGGCTTGAAAAGCTCTGCATTTTGGGGGGGAGTCATTGATCTGGCAGTAAGATCATGGCCCCACAGGTGCTAAGCCAGTCAGTTATTTTAGTTTGGAAAAGCTTTTTAGATTTGTTGAGACAGTGTTGATTTCTCTGTACAGGTTCAGTAACTGTCCCTGTAGTCTCTGGCTGCTGCCCTCTTTCATAAAGGCAGTATTTTTCTTAACTGAGCTTAGATGTGCTGGAGCCCTTTACTGAGCTATCTGGAGGGCTGGCTGGGTGGGCTGGTTGTGTGTGTGTGTGTGTGTGTGTGTGTGTGTGTATGCATGCGCGCACACTGCCTGATTTTTTTATTAGTTGAATTTGTTCATACTTGCCCTGAAAAGATTTGGGTAATAAGGAGTGTGAGTTTACTATCCAGAGTGACCTTGGAGAAGTCACTGTAAAGGGACAAAAGGGGAGGGGTCTGGATCAGTGTTCCTGTAGTCCCTTCTAGTTCTAGCTGTGGACCTCTGAGGGGTGGGAGATGGCGCCTGTGGCTCCCCATTACCCCTCTAGTTCTTTCTAGAGCCACAGGTTGTTACTTAGTTCATCGTAGCAAAATTTGGGGCTCGTTTGCACAGAATTTGCCAAAGAAGCCTAATGATGCCCAGTGCAGTGTTTCTAAGGCAGCTTGAGGCCCAGCCCCAGCCCCGCCCCCCAACATGTACATAGAGCATGGGACTGTCTGGGGAGGGAGCACTGCTCCTTGCTGTGGACTGTTCCTGCAGTCCTCCCTGCCAGGGCCCAGGAGACTCCTGGAATACTTGTAGTGATGTCTGGGGCCTGGAGGGAAGGGTGGCACCTCTGGGGGACCTGCCCACGTGTGACTTTACCCCTCCCCCGACTCTTAACCTGGTCTGTTAATGATTTCAGCTAATTATGTGTCTTTGGTCTTTTCACTGTTTGCAATTCAAATGCTCCTCGAGGCCCTGTGTTTGCTTTTGTTTGCGGCATCCTGGCTGCCATCTGAAGCACAACTTGATGATCGCGTGTTACCGTCTTGGGTTAAGTGCTGTCTCATTGCTTTGCAGGCTGCCTGCTGTCTCCCGGGGAGATCATGAAACGAGGTCGCCTTCCCAGCAGCAGTGAGGATTCTGACGGCAATGGCAGTAAGTCCTGGTTGTTGTTCTCGGAGGAGCCTGCTCGGGTTTGGGTCGGTGTAACAACAGGATGTTCCAATGTAATGCTGTAAATAGCCAGGGCCCTCTGCATGCCAGGCAGGTCAGAGAAAGGCAGGGCCTGGAGAAACACCTCTGAGTGCGATATTGCAGGGCTGTAACCAGATCTTTGCCAGCAAGGTTGGCTGCAGGCGGGCCTGCTGCAGGCTTCCTGTGTGTTACCCAGGGAGAAGAATTATGTTCCAAGAGCCACTGGTGTGTCTGTTTTCATTAAACATCATTTATGGCACCTCACATTGCTCTCTATGAAGAGGGAACTTAATCAAAGCCAGGTAATTATTAACTAGCTCAACCTGCCCGGGGCTCCGATGGCAGATGGAGGACTGCCTAGTGTGATGTGAGGGTACCAAGTCCAGGATCTTCAGAGATGACGCACGAGTCCCTGCCCTGCCCGGGGTTTAATACCGTCAGTGTCTGCATCTCAGCTCTCTGGCAACCTCAGATTTGCACAGTGCAGCTGAGAACCAGGAGTTAGTTGCTTTCCAAGCAGTCAAAATAAATGTCACACAGTGTCTGTGTTGAGGAGCTAACAGACTGCCGAGAGAGAAGCGCTCCCTGCAGACTGCAGAAGGGAATTTTGTACCTAGCTCAGTGCCTGCACTCCAGCCCATTAGCTTAGGTTTGACATTACACATTAAACTCTGGAAGCCTTGAAAGAAAGCTTGCTGTACTGTGAGGCGGGAAGGGAGCCAGGCCTGCTTTCTAGGCACTTTGCCTCAGACATTAAGAACAGCTCTGATGTGAACACAGCTCTTGTGACGTGCTGTAGAAGTGGTATGTAGGAACTCAAGAGAGGAGGTCTGGGAAGAACCAGGCAGGAGGCAATGTTTGGGCAGGTCCCAGGGATGAGAAGCTTTGGGCACATAGGGTTGTTCGGCTGCCTGATGTCTCAGGCGGTCCCCATGAGCTTGGTTATGCTACTGTGGGGGCCATGTGGACAGCCACGGACAAGGTGGGAGCGCTACAGACCTGAGTCAGCCATGCAGATTTTGGCTGTCTGTCCGAACTGTGGCTATAGCTGTGGGAAGACATGGAGCAGTGGGTATAGAACCGAGCGAGAGTGATGGTGGGGCAGTGTGGAGGTGAGCTGTGGCCAGATGTGACAGCTGGGTGAGAGACTCAGTGGAGCTGCTGCGAAGGGGAAGTGGGAATCAGGGGAGGTAGGAAGTTGTCTCCAAAGGAGGGTTTTTCTCTTATTTCCTAGGGGGCCAGTGAGGTTTCCACCATACATGCAGGCAGGTAAAGCCACCTGTGTGAGCTTGGGAACACCAAGTTGGGTGTG
>CABHPH010113514.1:0-10642 GCA_902168325.1 Peromyscus nudipes
CCACTGAAGGACTGTCATGCAGAGACATGGTTACACAGAAGTTAGAGCATGCGGACCAGACCTCTGGTCCTCACGCGTGTGTCCAGTCCTGGTTCTTTTTTTCTGCCTATAGTACTGTTAGGTAACATGGGTGGATTATCTTCTAGCTAAAGTGTTTCAGGTTTTGGAGATATTCCATTTGGGGAAAATTTGCATGGATTTCACTTTTTGAGTGCTGCTCAGCTGTCTTCACACGCTGGAGCACTTTAGATTTTCAAATTACGGATTTTCAAGTTCTATAATGTTATGAAAGCACCCAAGCTGTCTTGACCTGAGGCTTCTCTTCTTACTACCAAACTCCTGCGTCAGCTGGGGCTTCAGCTCAGACCCATTTTCTCATCTGAAACAAGAAAAGTATCTTCTCTGTCTTCTAACTCTGCAATATCACCTTGTTGTGGTTAAGGTGAATTATGACGTGACTATACACACACACATGCATGACCTGTTGTGCTGGGGAACTTCAGCGCATCACATACGGCCAGATTTTAATCCAGCCTGTTTTATGACTCACAAACCATCTCTTTCTTTCCTCAGAGTCTTCTCTTTTCCTCCTTGGTATGTGCTAAGAGCCTTCCAACCCTGTCTTCTTCAGCAGGAGCCATCTGTACGACGTATGTCTTCTTGCTTTTTATCAACATGCCTATCTGTTCCCACTGCCAATTTCATCCCCCTCTGCTATCTGCTCTGTGCCCAGCCCACCACACAGATGCCACTGCCTGCTCTGAGTTAGATCGCTCCTTCCTCTGTGGCCAGCTCTGGATTATTTTCCCGTCATGTACCCTGACATGACTGTAACTACCTGTGTCAAAGGAATAACTCAAATGTGAGTTTTTTCAGTTACGATATAGACCTCTCGATGTCCTGGAAGGTTAGGGGCCTTACAAACTTGTCATTTTATTAATGATGGAGCCTTCCAAAGTTTTCTTCCTGGGTTGGCCATCTGCCTTCGAGAGGGCAAAGCAAGGGAACATAGATAAACCTCATGTGAGCCCATTTTTCTGAAGTTATTTTAAACTTTTATTTTAAAATTTTCATTTACTTATTTAGTGTGTGCATGTGTGTGCATGCATATGTGCATGGGCATGTATGCATGTGTATGTGTGGGGGCATGAGTGTGTGTGTGTGTGTGTGTGTGTGTCTGACCAAGGTTGAGAGCAGCACAAATCTATGGGAATGAAGACAGTTATTTAGAAGGCAATTTGACAGCACCATCTTTTAGCAAAACAACAGTACTAGGTTGTGTTTTAGATTTTAGAGGAAAACAGTGTTGCCTTAGAGTTTGTTCGACCTCAGTTACCCTGTGAGCTGTGATGATGTTCGGTTTCACACACTGCTCCATGGAAAAGTTAAAGGACTGCAGACCGGGGCCTAAGACAGAGTGCCTCTTCCGCAGGTCTTGGCAGACCACTGGGAATCTCAACATTTCTCTCTGTTGCCAGTTCAGAGAGGAAAGAGGCCATGGTTTGGTAGGAAAGCAGTTTGGCAGCCACAGCTCTTGTAAGCACTATTTATGTGTTTTGAAAAGGGTTGTAAATCACTAAATGGGATCACTTATTCTTCCTGTCTTCCCCTCCCCTCCCCTTCCCTTCCATTCCCTCTCCTCCACTCTCCTCTGTTAGAGCTACAAAGTATAATTAAAAACATAGGCCTGGACAACTAACTTCCTATAGTTATGTTTTAAATTTTACATACTTTGGCCTCAAAATTGGGACTGGATTTTTGAAGCTTCTTTCTATTTGGAAACTGTAGAGTGTGAAGTCACTTCTTGAAGTCGGAGTGATGGCTGTGTTCTCCAACACATTTTCTCTAAAAGACCTCACTGTCATTGTTTCTGTTAATTTTTAAGACCTGGACAAAATTCCAGATTATCTAACTTGAAAATGTATTTAATGACTATTAGATGGATTAACAAAGTTCTGGAAATCTTTTCCTCCACAGTGCATGGGTGTGTGCATGGGTGCCTCTGTGTGTGTGTGTGTGTGTGTGTGTGTGTGTGTGTGTGTGTGTGTGTGTATGTGTGTGTGTGTGTCTGTGTGTGTGTATCTTAAAGCCACAGTGGGCCTTTAAAAAATTGAAGAAAACATCAGTTAAAATTATTTTGATTAGGAATGTTAGAAGACAAAGCTGGCTTATTAAAAAAATCATTTAAAAAATATAAAGGGGTTGAGAATGTAGGTCAGGTTATAGAGTCCTTGCCTATTGTGCCCAAAACCATGGGTGACATCCACAGCACCACATAAACCAGACATGGGAGAGCAGAACTCCACCAGGAGGTGGAGTCAGGTGGGTTGGGAGTTCAAAGCCATCCTCAGCTACATAGTGAGTTAGAGAAAAGCATATGAGCCACATGACACAAAAGCTCAAAATAAAATCAATTAAAACAAACAAGCAAACAAAAAATGTAAAGATGTCTCACTGTGGCTAAGAAGCCAGGCTTCAGAAAGACATTGGAATCAGGACCTAAAATTACATGAGGAACCCAATACCTGTTGGTCTGTCTGCCTGCCTGCCTGTCTGTCTTTCTTATGCTCTCAGAGACCTTCAGAAAAAAAGAAATCCATTCCACACTAAGATAATTTACATGATAAAATTCTAGACACAAGCATACCTCCATGCTAATTCCAGGTTCCCAAAAGGAGAGATGGACTGGTCCAAACCTAAGTTTTCTCACAACTAGCTTGTTAAGGGCTATAGGTGCCTTCAAAAGCTTTTAATGGACTGAAGAAGTTTCTAGGCTGAATCTCTAGCCTCTGGGCCACTCATTAGAGGAGCTTCTACCTTTTAGATCCTTCTGAAGAGCTTCTCAATTGAGAAGCCTTTATGGTTGCCTATCAGTATCTGGGCAGCTGAAAGTGGATATGAACTCTGCTACAGAAATATCAAAAAGGGGAGGAAAATCTAGACTCCAAGTCACCTCAGTTTCCTAGTCATGGGCCCCAATGAGACCAACTACAGTAGTCTGGGAAAGCATGCCAGATTGTTCTCCCACCTTCTCTACTTACAACAAAGGAAGAATGGAGGTTGACGGGGCTAGTTTTGCAGTATCTACCATAAGTGGCGTGCAGCTGACTCATCTGTGGCCCATAAGGGTGCCTGGGGCTCACCCTGTAGGTGGAAGAGATGGCTGATGTATTGGGTAGATAATCCAAATGGAATTCACCACCCACCTGAGATCCTATCACAAGTATTTATGGAGTCCCATCTGTGCTTGGCCTAGCATACCTGTCCCTCTGACAAGTATGGGGTGAGCGGGGTGGGCAAGAACTTTTGTTTTTGTTTTGCTGTGGAAAGTCTTGAGTTGCTCAAGGCTTGGACTTAAGAAGCAGTGTCTGACCCCCACCCCCTTCTTTTCCCTCTGCCCCATAGCTGCCCACATTGGTGTTGGAATAAGTGGACAAGAAGGAATGCAAGCTGTCATGTCCAGTGACTATTCTTTCGCTCAGTTCAGATATCTACAGAGGTTGCTGCTGGTCCATGGCCGGTGGTCTTACATAAGGATGTGCAAGTTCCTCCGATACTTCTTTTACAAGAACTTTGCATTTACTTTAGTTCATTTCTGGTACTCCTTCTTCAATGGCTACTCGGCACAGGTAATGGAACATTATTCCTTTAAAACTATTGGTTCAGTAGAACTTTTACATGAATAAAATGCTAGTTCTTTTAAGAATTTTACTAATTGGTTGATTGATTTTGTGTGTGTGTGTGTGTGTGTGTGTGTAGGTAGGTGCACACACACCACAGTGCCTATGTAGAGGTCAGAAAAACTTTGCAGGGTCAGTTCTCCTCTTCCATCTTTACCTGGGTGCCAGGGATCAAAACTCAGGTCACCAGGCTTTTGTGGCAGGCCCTTTGCCTGCTGAGCCACCTTGCCAGCCCTCCTGAACTAGTTCTCATATTCTGTTTTAAGTGTTAAACAGTTTTAAATATTCCAGCTGAGTTTCAGAATTCTAATGCACTCACAAGGGATTTCAATACTGATGACCACGGCCGGAGAGATGTCTCAAGGTTAAGAGGATGTACTGTTCCTGCAGAGGACCAGAATTTGGTTCCCAGTACCCATTGTCAGGTGGTTCACACTACCTGTAGCTGTCATCCCACAGGACTCAAAGCCCTCTTCTGGCATTTGTGGGCAATTACACTCGTGTGCACATACCCATACACAGATGCACACACATAACACAAAATATAAAATCTTGTTTTTAATGAACACTGACTTTTCTGGCATTACCCATCAGGATAGAGTCTTTTAGCAAAACCTTCTTATAATGTTCTCATGCACACATTTAAGGAGAGGAGTGGAGGGGACTGTTGCCATGGAAAGGTCTGTGGTGCTACCCACTGCATAGACTAACTCGTGTTTTGTACAGGGGTAGCTGAGGGGTGCTTTCTCTTCAGGATGGGGTCCCCACTTGGAGAAAGCAGACCTGCAGTCTGTCTCTGTGCATGACACAGAGCCTCTATTCTCCCTTTACAGACGGCGTATGAGGACTGGTTTATCACCCTGTACAATGTGCTGTACTCCAGTCTGCCCGTGCTCCTCATGGGGCTGCTTGACCAGGTAGGAACCACGGGCTGGGGTGCTCTGGATGGATCCATCCACTGCCAGGGAGATTCCAGCAAACACATCAATGCATTCTTCTAGCTTTACTCATCCTGAGTAAACCCTAGCACACCTGTCAAGCAACAATAACTGCTTTATGTTCTGCTAAGAAAAGAATTTCTGTAACTTGTTGTAGGCAAGAGTGCTTATATGTTTCTTTCAGACATCTGGCTGTTCAGACACCTGAGAATCCAGCGTTTTTTGTTTTTTTTTTTAATCGATAACTTATTGATTTAAAAAGTAAATTTTAACACTTTCCAAAGTTGATGTATTTAATTCCTAAATCACATTTTATCTGACAAGCAATTCTTAGGAAATGGATAATTAATAATAAATAAATGGGTGTAATTAAGGGTGAATTTACCAATTTCTATGTGAATTTTCTTCCTTTAGATTTTGTAATAATACAAATACATTATCTCAGGAGGTTAAAGACTATCTCCACACATTTTTTGACATTATTAAGTGATTGCCTTTGCTAGCACTGGGATAAAGTCCCCATAGCTACTCTCTGTAAACATCAAGTACTGGTAAGCTAAAGCTGCATGGTTGACCTCTGCACACAGAACACTGATCTGGATCCCTGCTTGCCTTCCAAACACAGAAGGGCAAGTGGCAGCTGTGTGTGATACAAGATGCAAATTGTGACACACCAACATCTTTGACCTCATAGACAACACATCATTCTGATTTTGTTTTCTCTTTAAGGACGTGAGTGACAAACTGAGTCTCCGATTCCCTGGGTTGTACGTAGTGGGACAGAGGGACTTGCTATTCAACTATAAGAGATTCTTTGTCAGTTTGCTGCATGGGGTCTTAACATCCATGGTCCTCTTCTTCATACCACTTGGCGCTTACCTACAAACGGTGGGACAGGATGGAGAGGCGCCTTCAGACTACCAGTCCTTTGCCGTCACAGTGGCCTCAGCTCTAGTAATAACAGTCAATTTCCAGGTATGTGGCTTTCCTTGCCCACATCCTATATCTGTTGTTACCTGTACCTAGCCTCTGTCACTTTAAAAAATAAGACTGTTCTTTCTGTCTCTCATCTTCGAATAGTTCCTCTTTCTTGCTTGAGCCCGGGATAGTTTGGTTTCAGGTTGTTTACTGTTCAAACCAAATCAGACCCAAATTGCCAAGTTCCGTTTTCAGAATTCTTGGATCCTTTCTTTTCCTGCTTCATTCCCCAAATAAGTGCTCTGTTTTTCTCTGGTTTCCCGACAGATTGGCTTGGATACTTCTTACTGGACTTTTGTGAATGCTTTTTCAATTTTTGGAAGCATTGCGCTGTACTTTGGCATCATGTTTGATTTCCATAGTGCGGGGATACATGTTCTCTTTCCGTCCGCATTTCAGTTCACAGGTTGGTATTTCTCAGATTCCAAAAGTAAGTGTAGATCAATGACATCAGGTTACATTCTGACGTAATTACTGGGTAAGTGCAAAAATTTTTTGCTAGTAAAAATTAATATTCTAACAGGAATTGGATGGAAGTAGCTGTTTGGAAGGGTCTAAGCAAGTTAAAGTCATGTTAAGACATAGCCGTGTATCTGTTAAATTGGTAGCATGAAGATTAAGAGGCTTGGGCCATCGAGATGTATCGGCAGGTTAATAATGGTGCCTGCCACCAAGCCTGTGACAGTCTGTGGGGCTCACATGGTGGAAGGAGAGAATGAACTCCTGAAACAAGTGGTCCTCTGACCTCCACCTGCAAACTGTGTTCACACTGACACTTATACACATGCTCACACACTCACACATACACTCACACATACTTTCACACACTCACACATACACTCATACACTCACAGTCACACACACACATGCTCACATGCTCACACACATTCATACATACACTCACATACACACACTCACACACACAAAATAAACATAAAAAGCACCTAAGCTTCTTTAAAGACGAAAAGGCAGGGCTGGAGAGATGGCTCAGAGGTTAAGAGCACATACTGCTCTTGCAGAGAACCCAAGATCAGTTAGTTCCTAACACCCCACTTGGGTGCCTCCTAACTGCTGTAACTCCATTTCCAGAGGATCCATGTCCTCTTCTGGCCTCTTCAGGCAACACACACACACACACACACACACACACACACACTTACACAATTTTAAAACATAATTTTATGCCCAGCAGTAGGTGGCCAACACTAAATGAATTCAATGGCATTTTTGGAGGTTCTTTGTATCACAATGCTTTATCTGGGCTTTTTTCTTTTTTAACCTTACAGATCCTTTTTGTAGTTTTGTGTTTTCATGAAATTTCTGCTATATATGAACATGCGTTTCTTGTGCTTTTTTCTGGGGCTCTTTTTTTTTCTTGTTTGTTTTGACCTATTCTGGTTTGCTTGTTTTTATTTTATTATATTTCTAGGTGCCTGTTTGTATTCATATATATATATAATTTTATAATTAATTTAATTTTACACATCAGCCACGGATTTCCCTGTCCTCCCTCCTCCCACCTCCAGCCTTCCTCCCAACACACCCCCCATTCCCACCTTCTCCAAGGCAAGGTCTCCCCTGGGGATTCAGCTCAGCCTGCTAGATTCAGTTGAGGCAGGTCCAGTCTCCTCCTCCCTATACCAAGGCTGAGCAAAATGTCTCAGCATAGGCTCTAGGTTCCAAAAAGCCAGCTCATGCACTCAGGACAGGTCCCGGTCCCACTGTCTGGGGGCCTCCTAAATGGTTCAAGCTAATTAACTGGATAACCAGACTGCAACTCACAACTCCAGGGAGGCTACCTAGTAAAGAGGACCCTAAGAAAGACACAGGGATTGCCCAATGACAGAGAAATGGATGAGATCTACATGAGCAAACTGAACATGGGGGGGGGATAATGAGGGGCAAGGGTTGGGGGAAAGAGCACTTAGGGGAACGGGAGGTCCCAGCTGGATCAGGAACAGAGTGGGAGAACAAGGAAAGAGATACCATGATAAATAAAGACGCCATGGGAATAGGAAGAAGCAGAGTGCTAGAGAGGTCCCCAGAAATCCACAGATACCTCCACAATAGACTACTGGCAATGGTCGAGAGAAAGTCCGAGCTGACCTACTCTGGTGATCAGATGGCCGAACACCCTAACTGCCATGATAGAACTCTCATCCAGTGACTGATGTAAGCAGATGCTGAGATCCACAGCCAAGCACCAGGTGGAGCTCCAGGAGTCCAATCGGCAAGAGAGAGAGGAGGGATTATATGAGCAAGAGATATTGAGACCATGATTGGAAAAAGGACAGGGACAAATAGCCAAACTAGCGGAAACACATGAACTGTGAACCAATAGCTGAGGAGCCCCCCATGGAACTGGATCAGACCATCTGGATAAGTGAGACAGTTAATTAGCTTGTTTGTATTCTAATGAGAGAGGAAAAAGAAATGGTGTAGATTTCAGTGGGTGGGGAGGTAGGAAGGGTCTGGGAGGAGTTGGGGGAGGGGAACCTTAATCAGAATATATTATATGAAAAAAATCTATTTTCAATTAAAAAAAGTAAAATGAGGGGCTGGAGAGATGGTTCAGTGGTTAAGAGTGGTTCCGCTCTTCCAGCGGACCTGAGTTCAATTCCCAGCACCCACATGGCAGCTCACAACTGTCTGTAACTCCAGTTCCAGGGGACCCAACACCCTCACACAGACATACATGCAGGCGAAACACCAATGTACATAAAATACAAATAAATAAAAAAAATTTAAGAAGTAAAATGAAATTCAAATTATATCCAATAAAAATAATAAATAAAACATAATTTTTAAAAAATAATAATAAATTAAATCAAAGATTAAGTTGCTAGAAATGGTGGCATGTGCATTTAATCCATCTCATGAGGACAGAGGAAGAGTGCTCCAAGTTCAAGGCTGGCCTGGCCTGTATAGTGAGCTTCAGGCCAGCTGCACTACATAGCAAGACTCTGCCTTTAAAAGAAGAGGTGAAAGGAGGAGGAGGCAGCAGCTAAGTAAAGCCTTTCCTCCACCCTACCATACTTAATATTGATAGTTAGGAAAATTTGAGTCCATTGTATTGTTGAAAGAACTGTAATGTAATTTAATCTTTCCAAAATGCTATCTGAAAATGTACCATGAATTATAAAGCTCTTCATGCATTTTGACCAGTTATTTCTACTTTAAGAGTCCCTGTTTAAAAAAAAAAAAAACTATGACAGTTTTAATTATTTTTTAAATGGGGGTGAGGCTAGAAATAGGTCAAAGAGAATATTAAATTAACTAATCAAATGACAAAATAGTAATACCATGGAAATCTAGAACTCAAAAGTTGGATCCATCTTTCAAAATATGGATGTGGAACAACAGTTCAATGAATGATAAACAAAAGTGAGGAGACTAATGATTATAACTATATAAAACATACAGCTTAAGCTCCGGAGGTTGAGGCTGGGGAAATGGCTCAGCAGTTAAGAGCACTGGTTGCTCTTCCAGAGGACCTGAGTTTGACTCCCAGTACCCACATGGTGACTCACAACCATCAGTAATTCTAATTCCAGGGAGTCCAATGCCCTCTTCTGGCTTCCAAAGGCACCAGACATGCCCACAGTGCACAGGCAGCCAAAACACACGTATACATAAGATTAAATATATATAATATATATATATAATAAATATATATATATATTTTAAAAAGAGCCAGAGGTCAGGGAGAAAAACCGTGTCTTCTGGATCTAACAGGACTGCTGGACTCCTGAACTCACCATAGCCCTGGTTACCTGCCCAAGATCAAGCTAGTCGGTATTTCAGCATGGAGTGGGAAGGGGTTCATGAGCAGAGCCTCTGCCTTTAACAGGTGACAGTTGATGGCTTCTGAGGGGGAGAGAGTAGGTTTTGTTAACGGCGTCACCCCTGGTAGTTCTGCCATGCTCTAGTAAATGCCCGACTCTTGAGTATATGGGTAGCACAAAGCAGACTTAGTGGGTTATTTAAAAAAATAATAAGAAGAAGAAGTTGGGAGAGTTGATCTGGAAAGAGGTAGAGGAGTGGAGTTTGAATATAATCAAAATTGTGCCGCTACCACTTGGCTAGTTTTCATGATTTTGTTTTTTTTTTCTTACTGTTTTAATGCTTACTTAGAATATTCCCATGTGAAGTATTTTTAAATCTGATTTATATTTAGTAGTTTAAAAATGAAGACTTTATATATATATGCATAAATATGAGTAAAACTTTAAAAACTGGAAAGGAGAATGAGAGGGTAAGAACAGATAACAAAGAGGGTGGAAGATGGACAGATGGATACATGGGATATGAAAGCGCCAAAGATACCAGGGGGAGGGGAAGAGGTTCTGGTGGGAGATTAAGAATAGCAGTGGGGAGGTCAGGGGGAGGGAGACTACTAAAACACACTTTGTGTCAAAAACGCCATAATGATATCCAATACTTTGTGTGCCAATTTTAGGAAATAAAGGAGTTTACATTTTAAAAAATTAATTTTATAAACTCATGTAAGTACAGAAAGCGTTGTGATCAATTGGGCTCTAGGTATTTGCTGTTAGGGAAATGTATATGATCACCTGTTTATAAAATCAAATTGCTACGTCTGATATAAAAGACTAGACAGTATAAATCACCCATTTTCTATGGAGAAAGCATGGCTCCAGTCACAGAACGGGTTTTGATCTTGGGACCACCATGTGTTTTTCTTGGGCAGACTTACTAATTCTCAACTCGGTTTCCTGGTGTGTCTCAGACAGCAGTTCCCTCCTCTCAGAGTAGACTAAATGGCATGGCCTATGTAAAACACCGTGGGCTGCCAATATTTGGGACAAATGTGTGGAGTTTCCAGCCAAAAGTAGAAGCTAGAAACTGTTTTTTTGCTTTTGTCTTTGTTTTGGAAGTCTCTACTGCCAAATGATCCCAGAGCCTGGTGCTTGCTCGGCACATGCTCTACCTGTGAGCTACATCC
This sequence comes from Peromyscus nudipes, assembly GCA_902168325.1. Lineage (NCBI taxonomy): Eukaryota > Metazoa > Chordata > Mammalia > Rodentia > Cricetidae > Peromyscus > Peromyscus nudipes. Next base: position 10,563 of record CABHPH010113514.1, read on the forward strand.
CAGCTCCAATTTTCCATTGTTTATTGGTGCAGCATTAATAAAAGCATCTTCCCCCATTTTGTTCTTGTTTATCTTCTTGT
>CABHPH010113516.1:0-27255 GCA_902168325.1 Peromyscus nudipes
ACATCTCAACCACAGCATTACTTACACTTTACCTGCTACCAGGAGGGAGGAAATCCACTTACTTGGATGATGTACACAGACCCTTATTCCATTGTGTGTACTATTGCCACCTTCTTACCTTCAGCATTTTCTGCATTTTGTCCTTGGAACTTAGGCTGAAAGCTGAGAATTCGCTCTGTGGTTGTTTGAACGAGACCTGTCTTCTGCAAGCTCAGGTATTGGTTTTCAGTTGGTGGTGCTGCTTGGGGAGGCAGTGCAGCCTCTCTGGAGGAAGTCCATTCCTGAGGGTGGGGCGGCTTGCGAGTTCATAGCCTCACCCAGCCCTCAGTTCATTCTCTCTGTTTCACGTGGCTGGAGATGGGATTGCTCAGCCTCCTGCTTCTGCCAGCATGTCTGCTGCTTGCTGCCATGTGTCCTGCCAAGACTCTCTCATTTGAGTTGTTTCTGGTCATGGTGCTTTATCACAGCAACAGAAGAGCGAATATTACCGTCTTTAACTGCCTTCCCTCTTTCCCGGTCTTCTTACCTCTCTATCCGTCGCTATCCTTTTCCAAAATTCTTACAATCTCTCTGACCAATGGCGTTCTGTCCTTCAGCGTTTCACTCTTCCAGTTTTTCTCTGCCTTGCTACCTAAGTTACATATCTCGGAGTCTCTTACTCCAGGGAGTTCAGTGTACATTTTTTTCCACTGTCCCAAATTATCTTTCCTCATTTTCTCTTACTAAATGATTCCAGAGTAATTCCAATTTGTGGTACGGTAGTGCAAGGACAGCAAGCATGCTTGGACTTGCGATAGAGGACTAATAGATGAATTTAAATATGAGAGCAAGCCTGCTAGTTCTGTCATGACCGTTAGTGGGGGATGGGAGTTCCTTCAATTTATCAGCTTTGGTGCAGTGGAAATGGAACATACACATATGAATAGCAGTAAAGAAGAAGCTCTAGGCAAAAGTCCCATGACATTGCAGTGATCAGCGCCCATAGGAGTGTTGGCAGAGCATGAACCAATATGCATCATGATTCATTTAGCATGTTTTCAACAGCAACAACATGCAGTAAGAATAAGCAAAAGACAACTGAAAAATGGGACTCACCGTATAGGTCATCATATTGAGCTTGTTTTTACTTTCTCTGTTGTCTGCCCCTTAACCAAATTATGCTTCCCATTGGTGTGTTCGTTCGTTTGTTTGTAACTGGCTGTTTATATGGGTTCTGGGGATCTGAATTCTGGTTCTCTTGCTGATGTGGCAGGGGCTTTACCAACTGAACCGTTTCCCTATCCCTGCTTCCTGTGTGTTGTTATTGTTTTTGAGACAGAATCTGGTGCATATCCTGAGCTGGCCTGGGACTTGCTTTGTAGACCTGGCTAGCATTGAACTCACAGAGATCTGCCTGCTTCTGCCTCTTCACTGCTGAGATTAAAGAGATGAGTCATCACACCTTCTGTTTCCTGTGTTAATAAAGAACAAACTCCAAGTCAGGAGATAGAACTTAGTGGCCTAGGCCTCCCAAAGCATGTAGTACTCTGGTCTTAGTCCCAGGCCTAGAGAAAAAAATGAACTATTTATGCCTTGACCATATTGCTAGTATGTGAATTTATTCACTAATCAAATTCTGTATATAGATGGTAGTGGGATCTATACCTACAAGGGTTATAGTTCACACATGAATTCTGCCGAGCCCACCCCTCTATTCTGACCATCTGTTTTAGAAACATCAGTAACTTCAGTTGAGCTGTCTTGACATGGTCATGTGTAGCTGAAAGTTTTCTTGTGTCCTGTCTGGTCCTGCAGCTGCTTAGACCCAAATAAACACACAGAGGCTTATATTACTTTCAAACTATATGACATAATGGCTCAGGCTTCTTGCTAGCTAGCTCTTACATCTTAAATTAATCCATTTTTATAAATCTATATTTTGTCACGTGGCTTGTGGCTTACCGGTACTTTACATCTTGCTTCTTCTGCCAGTGGCTAACGGTGTCTTCTGAGCTCTGCCTTTTTCCTTTCTTTCTCTCTTTGGCCTCACCATTGGCCAAACAGCTTTATTTATCAACCAATCAGAGCAACACACATTCACAGAATACAGAACAACATTCCACAGCACCCCCCCTTCTCTGTCTAATCAAAAAGGAAGGTTTTAACTTTAACATAGTAAAATTACATATAATAGAACAGTTATCAAGCAAGAATTACAGTTACAATATCTAGTCTATTTGTATTTGGCAAATTAAAAAAAATATTCTATCATCTATCCTATATTTGTGAGTCTAAAGTTTCATATCTGGTTTATCCTTTATCATAACCAAGGAAAAATATAACTATATAGCCTTCAACTGCATCAAAGACCCCAGAAGGATAAAATATTACCTAAGTAAACAGGAAATGCATTGTAAGTGACTGTCAAAATTCTGGAAATGACAGAGACAGCTGCCTGCCTGGACAGTCATCCAAAGTTCCTCTGCAACATTGGGGCATCCATCTTTAGCCTATAGGTCTAGAGTTTTTTAGTCATTTCTCCTTATGTCCTGTAGAATATCTATCTGGCAGTCTCCCCTGTGAAGCAGGAACTAGAAGGACCATCTCATCTTGCAAAGTTCAGTGGTCACCTTCCTATGGGTCCTGCATGTCCAGTCAATGTGGAATGCCATTCTGTATGTTGTGAATATGTGTTGCTCTGATTTGTTGATAAATAAAGCTGTTTGGCCAATGGTGAGGCAAAATAATGTTAGGTGGGACATTCCAACTAGAGAGAGAGGAAGGAAAAAGGCAGAGCTGAGGAGACAGTGCTAGCTACCACCAGAAGAAGCAAGATGTAAAGTACTGGTAAGCTACAAGCCACGTGGCAAAGTATAGATTTATAGAAATAGGTTAATTTAAGATGTAAGAGCTAGCTAGCAAGAAGCCTGAGCCATTAGGCCATATAGTTTGAAAATAATATAAATCTCTGAGTGCTTATTTTAAAAGCAGCTGTGGGATCGTGGGGCTAGAGGAGCCAGGTGGGACCAGAGAAAACTTACAACTACAGTCATGGGGTGATTCCACAATACTAATTATATCTTTCTTGTGTGACTTCTGATAATGATACATTTACTCAAAGAGAATTCTTTCACTCACATTTTGGGAGACGTTATTGACAGCTAGAATGCCACTAAGAAAATTCAACCTCAGGCCCTCTGTTCTATGTGTATGTGGTCTATGTGTATGCACATGTGTGAGACTGGATGTGAAGGCCAGAGGTGGATGTTGGGTGTTTGTTGCTCTTGACCACAGGTGAGACAAAGTCTCTTCAATGAATCTGGAGCTTGACAACTTGGTGAGATTTTCTGGCCAGAAAGCTCTGGGAATGTCTGTTATTGCTCCTACATGCTGCAATTACAGATGCACTGCGCTTGTTTCTGGGTGCATGCTGGGGATCTGAACTCAGGTCCTCATGGTTTTTCTGAAGATACTTAACTCACCGAGCCAGCTCCCTAGCCAGGTTGTGCCACTAAAGCCCTTTTTACTATATTCTTTGCTGCTTTTCCTCTTTGAAGCAGATACCTGGCTGAAGTCCACTGTGGCAGGAATTTACATACATGAAAATCCCATTGCAAACAGAGAAAATGTTTGTAGCATGTTTTGTATCATCCCTATCTTTCACCATATTTTATTTTATCATATTTGATAAATGAGAACCTCCTGCTTTCTATTTGTATGGGAGTTTTATCATATCTGGTCATGTATGGACACTTGTGAAAAGCAAGGGAGTTTCTTCTTCCAGTGAGATCATTTCTGTTCTCTGTGTTAGGGTTCAAAAATCTTGGGAGGAAACATGCTGATTCATTGGATAGCCACATAGATGTCCACTTCCTTAAGGAAGAAGAATGTGGTATGGTAAGATGGATACAGTGGTCTTTCTTTACTAGAACCATATGGTGACCTTGAGGACAGTCCTGTTGCATTGAACTATCTTGTCTTTGGATCAACTCCATACAGATATGTTTAGACCCTGGGAAAGAGAAAGGCTGAAGCTAAGTATAAGGAGAGGACATTGAACTCTGAAACCGCTACTGAGGATCCAGCTCTATTGTGGGTGTCCAATAACAAGGTAAAAAGATAAGCCGTCTCAAGCATTCCCACAGCTCTGAAATGCTGAGAGTTCAGACTCCTCCCTGGAAAGAAACACTGACCAGAGAACTGTGATGGAAGGAACCATTTCTGATACAGTAGGAGGGAGGCTGAGCCAACTGACCAGAGCAATATCAAATAAAGGCATGGCTTGGAAAATAGCAAGGGAGTTGGAGAATTGCTGGAAGGAGTTGTAGTGACTGGCTGGCACCCGGTGTGGGGTGTGGCTGTCACAGTAGCATGGCTGCATGGAGAGGGCTCCAAATGTCTTTTGAGACACCATATGGAACCCCCAGGAGGAACTGGAGAAAGGAGTAGTGTTTCTTTTATAAACTTGGGTCTCCTTCTATTTGGAGGATAGTTATTTAGAACTTCAAACCTCCTCTTGCTGGACTTTTCCTTTGATGAGTATATGGTGTTCTTTCCTGTCTATCCTATAATTTTGGGTTAGCTTTGAAGTGTTGCTTCTTAGGTCCATTTGCTCAGAATATCTTTTTCCACCCTTTTACTCTGAGGTCATGTTTATCCTTGATGTTAAAGTGTGATTCTTGGATGCAGTAGAAAGATGGATCTGATTTTTGCATCTATTCTGTTAGTCTACATCTTTTTATTGGGGGAGTTGGGACCATTAATGTTGAACATTATCAGTGATCACTGCTTGTTGATTATTTTGTTGTAGTGGTGTAGGGTTTTCTCCTCTCTTTTGATTTGCTGATCTGAAATTATTTATTTCTTGTGTTTTTCTTGGGTAGGGTTAAACTCATTAGGTTGACGTTTTCTTCTTAGCACCTTCTGTAGTTTGGATTTGTAGATAGATACTGCTTAAATTTGGTTTTATCATGGAATGTATTTTTTTCTCCATCTATTGTAATTGAACATATTGCTGGGTGTAGTAGTATGGGCTGGCATCTGTGGTCCCTTAGAGTTTGTAGAACATATGTCCAGGCCTCTCTGACTTTTAGAGTCTCCATTGAAAATTCAGATATTTTTCTATTAGGTCTGCCTTTATTATTTTACTCAATCTTTTTCCCTTGCAGCTTTAATATTATTTCTTTGTTCTATACATTTAGTATATTGATTATTATGTTATGTGGAAATTTCTTTTCTGGCCCAGTTTATTTGGTGTTTTGTATGCTTCTCATACCTTGATAGGCATCTCCTTCATTAGATTAGGGGAATTATCTTCTATGATTTTGTTGAAAATATTTTCTGTGCTTTTTACCTGGGTTTCTTCTCTCTTCTCTATTTCTATTATTCATAGGTTTGGTCTTTCATAGTGATCCAGATTTCCTGGATGTCTTGTACCTGGGTTTACTTATATTTAACATTCACTTTGATCAAGGTACCCATTTCTTCTATCTTGTCTTCAATGTCCTAGAATCTGTCTTCCATCTCTTGTATTTGGTTGGCTGAGGCTCCCATTCCTTTTTTTATATTTTTCATTTCTCGGTTTCCCTCAGTTTGTTCTTTTTGTTTTGTTTTGTTTTTTATTCATTCTCTTTCCACTTTCATGTCTTGAATAGTTTTCTTCATTTCATTCCACTGTTTGTTTGTGTTTTCATTAATGGATTGTTCTATATTCTCTCTAAGGCTCTTGAGCATATTCAAGACAGATATTTTGAAGTCTTTGTCTTGTGCTGCAGTCATGTTACATTTCTTAGGGCCCACTGTGGTAGGGTTACCAAGGAAGAGATGAAGATCTTCAGTTAGCCTACCTGATTCACTGGGTGGCCTATAGGTTCCCAGGGAATGACTGCTGGAGTTGGGGGCTGGCATAAAGCAGAGTAGAGGGAGGGAAGTTAGAAGGGGAAGATTTGTGTGATTCCCTAAAGATGGGGAAAGGGGGTGGGGTAGGAAAAGAGGCCTCAGCAAGTGTTCTGCTACAGAGCTATGGATGAAATGGGAAGAGGGGTTGGTGGGAGGTAGATTTGGAGGTTTGTAGGTAGAAATGAAGATCTACAGTTAACCTACCTGTTTCCATGGCCAAAGAGCTAGTTTCAAAATTACATTTAATCAGTAGGGTCATTAATATTACTTATATCGCTTTTCCCCTTGAGACAGAGTCTTATTATGAAACCATGGCTCTCTATATAGACATAGTTGGCTTCAAACTTACAGAGACCCTTATGTAGACTGCATTACTTTTATAAAGAGCATAATGACCACAAGAAGTAATTTATCAGGAATTATATTTTCTTCAAACTTGGGGTATTATGTAGCAATATTATACAACACAGTTGAGTCCATAATAATCCTATTTGGCTAATTATGCTGTGGGATGTTCTGTATGGCAAATGTGTTGCTAATAAAACACTGATTGGCCAGTGGCTAGGCAGAAAGTATAGGCGGGACTAACAGAGAGAATAAAAAGAGCAGGAAGGTGGAAGGAGACGCTGCCAGACGCTGCCAGCCACCGCCAGGACAAGCAGCCTGTAAAGATGCCGGTAAGCCACGAGCCATGTGGCAAGGAACAGAATTATAGAAATGGATTAATTTAAGACATAAGAACAGTTAGCAAGAAGCCTGCCACGGCCATACAGTTTGTAAACAATGTAAGTCTCTGTGTTTACTTGGTTGGGTCTGAGCGGCTGTGGGACTGGCAGGTGAAAGAGATTTGTCCTGACTGTGGGTCAGGCAGGAAAACTCTAGCTACATAATTAGGTGATTGTTCCTGTATAATACTTCCATTGATTCTCAAATGCTTTTATTTATATTAGATGATGTGGCGATCACAAAAATTTGACTAGAGCAAAATTTCTGGTTTAGACACACTGTAGAAAGAAAAGAGTGATTGGGCTGAATATCTGTCCTCATAGGTTTTACTCAGTGTCCAAATCACATGTGTGCATTGGACCAGATTTGACATTCATTTACTTCTGCTTGCAATAGTGCCCTCACTGTTATAAATCTCTGTTATACAAACCTCCTCACCCTGACAAGTAGGTACATCCTTTGAGTAGCTTTAAAAGAATATTCACAGGAAGGCACCATGAAATAGATTTCCATTTTGATCAACTGTTTTCCTATCACCATTTTCCACTCATTCTTTAGGTTGACTTAGGAAAGAGAGAGTATTACTACTAGCATGCATTCATAGGTTTGATATGCTAGTTTCCCAGTATTCAGGGAGAAGTTTCAAGGAAATATAATTTATTTACCTAAAGAACAATGGGTGTTTGCATTCGTATTCACCATTTACGCAATATAATAAATTAACTTTTTGTACTAATTATATGGATATGTATGTAAAGAATATATCTTCTTTCCAGTGGACACTAAAAATATGCTATAATAACTGGAACAATATAGTGCTGGTCTAAGTAGAGACAAAGGCTTTGTGGAATAGAATGAGATACCCAGCAATAGATCCAAGCAATGAAAACATGAGACAGGATTGAAACTCACCAGGTAAAGCTTTGCATGTTGACAGTATAACTAGTTAGTCATCTGGGGAATAAACAGATGCGGGGATCTCAAACTAAGATAAGTCTCAGAAGTCTTAAAGGATTAAAAAATGAAAATGATAATAATCATAGAAGAAAACATAATATGATTTTAAAATCTAATTCTGAGTTTAATGGAAAGTCCTATAAAAGATTTTGTTATAAGGGCAACATAGAAATATTCTACAAGATAATTTGCTGTTAGAGTATGCAATCAAATTAAATATGTATTTTTAATCGAACTATATATATATATAGTTTTAAACAAAAATAGCTCACTTTAGTGAATAATACTACTTACAGAAGATGGGTTATCAAGTGAAAATCTCAGTGCCAGGCTGTGGTTACTCTCCTAAGAGTTATTGGTCAGAGGGACCCATAGCAATACAGGCTATTGCCATTATACTTGGTTAGCCATCATAATTAGGTGGTGAGACCCTCTGCTAAAGACATCTCATACTTTAGTTATAGGAAACAGAGAAATAAATCTTGAACTGAAGAGGAAACTCTACCAGTTGGCTAGCTTTCAGTGTTAGAAGGTGCTTGTAGGCTGCTGGAGAAGAAAAGACATCAGTGGTCTTACATGGTGTGAAACCCTGCATGTTCCACTAGTAGGCTACCAGGCAAGAAGTGCCCACTGGTGCACTAGTAGCAACATTGTTTAAGGGTGTAACTAACCGCTCTCTTGATTGGATTCGAGGCTTCCTCCACAGGTGGGAATTCATGCTTGATATCATCAACATGGTCAAAACCTTGGCTAGGGAACTCATAGGCCCTTTGGGAGAACCTGCTGATGTTATTTTTCCCAAATGATCATGTCAAACTGTCTTATAAATACATATGTTTATATTCATAGATATATGCTGCTCCCAACCTTTCTCAGAAAAGATTCTTACTGCAGTTGAGAGTGGTTAATGAAGAGATGCATTATTATAAAAGTGCTTAAAATAAGCAACTGTGAATGTTCAGCCATAGATGAGGCATCTATACATAGTCTCTCTCCCCAAGGCTCAGGGAACATTGTGGAAGAGGGGATGGAACAAGGGTAAGAGCTGGAGGGTAGAGAGAAATGTGACATGCTTTCTTCTGGGCATGACATGGCTGTAGCCCATATGAACTCATAGTAGCAGTGGTTAACTACACAAGACCTATACAAGATCAAGCCAGTTACAATTCTTGCATGTAGGAAGGAGGGGGTCATGAAGCCCTGCCCCTAACTGGAGAATCATTGGCAATTGATGGTTTCTGGAAAAGGAAGAATCACTTTTCTTTTGGAATGTGGCAACTGTTAGGTTCCTTATGTCCTAGTAGATGACCCCACATCGTTGAGCACATGAGCAACACAAATTGGATTCAGTGGCTTAAAAATAAATTATTAAAAACATCACATAAGTAAGACATGAAGTTGGGAGGGAGATATGATGGGGGATTTGTGGGGAGAGGTTGGAGGAAGTGAGACATAGATATTATCAAGGTATAGTATACACATTCATGAAATTTTCAAATGAAAACACAAAGGCATTGTCATAGGGGAAAGTGTTTTATAATGTACATTACAAAGGAGAATTTGGTTAATAATCTTAAAAATCCCCCCCCCCAAAAAAAACAGCTGGGCAGTGGTGGCACATGCCTTTAATCCCAGAATCTGGGAGGCAGAGGCAGGCAGATCTCTGGGTTTGAGGCCAGCCTGATCTACATAGTGAGTTCCAGGACAGCCAGGGCTATACAGAGAAGCTCTGCCTTGAAAAACAAAAACAAACAAACAAAAAATCCAGAAAACAAAAGTGTAATTGAAAAATGGTCAAATATTATGATCAAGAAGAGAGCTCTCATTCTGTAAGGTATATGCAAACTATAAAGTATCAGTTATAGTCAGTTATAATATTAAAGTATAAATTAAAGCAGAAAAATTCTTACACAGCAAGTTTGTAAAGAGATTGTCAACCCATAGTGTTGAAATGGTTGTAATCACCTGATAAGTGGACACACACACACACCTGGTCATCAGTTTAATAGCACTTAGTTAATTAAAAAATATGTGTATTTTTTTTTATGAGAGCTGCTGCTTCTACATAGAAATACAGTTATAACCATAAAGGGAGACTTACATACAGCAATGCTGATGATGAAAGATTTAAAACAAATTAAATGCATTTAACAAAAAACTGGGTTTAAAAGTTCATGTTCATATTGTGGAATACCATGTAGCAATTTAAAGTGATGAATCAGCTTTAATCCATCTCCAAAGATATGTTATTAGATATAAAGCCAAGATTCAGTATGATATGCATCATATGCTGTCATTTATGTTTGTATATGTTTTCATCACCTGCCTGCAGGTTTGCTTCTTTAGGACTATCCTTAGAACTCCACAGAGTATCTTAGAAAGTTGCCCAAGAAACTTGTCTGGGGACCTGAAGTGGTTAGGGCAAGGGTGGGAGAAAGAGGTCTTTTCAGGTTGCCATCTTACGTTTTTAACTTTATATTCCAGTCATGAGCTGTTTATTCTAAATTATAATTTCAAATTTAAATATATGAATTATGGACCCAGTTCTTGGCTACTTAACTAGAGAGTTTATGTATCTTTTCCCTCTTGAACTATAGGCTATTGGGCAGGCTTTTTTGTTATGATTTCCTGGGGGGTATCTACCTAAGAAAGGTCATTTGAAAAGTGACATGGAAACTTACTATTCTAGAAGCTCCCTAAAATATATACATATATGGGGTCACCAAATAGTAGGTGTGACAATGCCTCAACTAGATAGACATCTTATGCCACCAAATAAAACTTCCAGTGCTAGAAATGGGTTAAATCTTGTTGAGCCATTGGCCAAATAGGGCACCATTAAACCCCCAAATATCACAGGCTTCTGCTAATGCTAGTGGCTATTCTCTATAACCTGATCAAAGGGCCCAATTGCTGAAGACAACATTTATGTATACCATCAAACACAGAGAAGTTGAGTTGGTGCCTAGCCAGACACATCACTCCTTATGACTAGCATTTATGGTACTAGAAGGTGTTCTGCAGGCTACCAGAGGAGAAAGGTAATCACCAGTATCTCCCAACTGCCAATGCTGTAACCTACAACAGTGACCTGCCTGCACAATATGCTGATGCAATAGTGGCACAAATGTTATAGACGTCACCACATACTTTGGGATTGGATTTAAGGCCCACTCCACGAGATGGAATCCATACCTGACATTGCAAAAATGGCCAAGAACCTGAGGTTAGTCCTAGACTTGGGGAAAAAACTACTACTGTTATTCTGCTAAAATGAGCATAGCAATAAAATGACTCTGAATAACATACTGCTATGCACAGTGATCAGTGTCTCACTCAGCCCTCATCAGAGAAGTTTCTTCTTACAGTAAATGGGGATTTAATACAAAGACTCACAACCAGAAAATGTGCAGAGAGTGAGAGACTGGAGCACTCAGTCCTATATGTGGTGTCTTCATCAATTGCCACCCTTCAAGGCTCAGGGCTCTATGAGGAAGAGGAGGGGGAAGATCATAAAAGCCAGAGATGATGGATGACTCCAAGGAAATAGAGTCTTTCAGACACAATGGGATTGATGCACATATGAACTCACAGAGACTTTGGTAGCATCCAAAAGGCCTGCACAGGTTTAAGCCAGATGGGGGTCCCAGGACTGAGAAGGGAAAGTGGATACGGGCTCCCACCCCTAACCAAAAATCTATTGGCAATTGATATTCACTAACAAAGGAAAAATTATGTTTCCCATCGGAATCTCATTGGGTATATTAATTACACTTCAGGATAGGTCTCGTACCCAGGAGTAGTTGACCAACACGTGATGAACTCAATGGTATCTTTATAGACTTAAAAAAAAAAACCCTAATTTTGCTTTGAGTATTTTTATTTTCAGTTTTGTTGTTTTATGATTTTATTTTCAAATGTTTCTTGCTTTTTTAATGTGTAGGGAGAGAGAGAGAGAGAGAGAGAGAGAGAGAGAGAGAGAGAGAATGAATGAATGAATGAATGAGAAAAAATTAATGAAGTTGGGTAGGTAGTAAGGTGGGGCAACGATCTGGGAGGAATGGGGGGAGGGGAAACATGATCAAAATGCATCTCATAAAAAATGGTTTTTCAATAAAAAGGATATGTCTAGCAGCAGTTTATTCTTGGTGCTCACTTAAAAAATAATAACTAAGATTAACAGACTGCTTAGAGATGCAATTTCATATGTTTTAAGAGTCAATTAGACATAAGAGTATATGTTCAATTGTTATTGTACATGTAATTAGAAGAGAGTATCTCAGTCTGGTACTCACTTGACATTTTGAGTTGGTTAGTTACTATGGAGGATGCTTTGTGTTAGTTGGATATTTTGAGTAATTCCCAGAATCTTCCTACTAAAGACTAGTATAAACTTATCACCCACAATTATGACAGCCCACAGAGCCTCCGTCTGCAAGTTGTGTAATAACCCAGTTTCCCCAAATTTTGCTAAGTCTCCCTGTGTTCATCTTTCCCAGATCACCTGAGAATTGCTAAATTAGAGTCAGTAAGTGTTCGGCTACTTTCTGTACATACAAGGCTACAAGCTAGTTTATGTGAAACCTTGCTATTAGTGCCTCTCCATTCCTTCTTTTGTTTAATGCTTGAAGAAACAATATAAGGCAGTTTCATTCTGAGCTAAGCTTTGTTTATCCTTTGGTGGGAATAGTCACTCTTATAGATACTTGGTCTGCAAATGAATGGCTATATAATATTTAAATTTTTTTAGATAAAAGATACTACAATGTTGTAGATGTTATTGAAGATTATGATGTTAAACCGAAGATTGTGTTAACTGAAATAAAGCCAGACACAGAAAGACGAGCATTGTGTGACCTCACTCATGGGTAAAATAAAGAACTGCTGAACTCCTCAAATTTGAGAGCTGAATGGTAGTTTTGAGCAGCAGAGAAGTATGGGGAATGGTGGGTCAATTGGTATTGCTGTATTTAGCTAGAAGCAAGATGGTCAGGTGTGCTGTTATATAACAGGGTGACCATAGATCACAGCAATATACTGTATGTTTCAAAAAGCTGGAAGGGTTTTTTTTAAAAGATTGTTGCAAATTATTAGAGGCATGTTTAACATAATTTATATATATATAATATTCACATACTACACATATCACACTCACATGTTACATGATACTCTATTAATATGTACAGCCTTATGTTCTCATGTATTCATTCAGAAAAAATGGTGAATGTATGTCTAGGGTCTAAGTAGTAATGAGGAGTGAATGCAGATAAGAAGTGTTTCCCCACAGTTAATAGAATATGCCAATGCTAGGTTGGGACTATGATACACTTCTTTGCAAATATATGCTAAAAGAGTTGGCATTGTACTTCAAAATTTTATTGTCATATAAGTTATATGAAAAATAGAACCTATCAAAATAAACACACTGAGTAGATGAGACAAAAATAATCATCTTAATTAATGGTGCCTGTCAAACTCTTATGCCAGACTTTGGGGAAAGCAGACCCAGTGGTGAGCTATCTCACTGGATCATGTGGCTTTTATAATGTTAAGCATGACATGCTGGGGATGTCTTTCTGTATGCTGTGAATGTGTTGCTCTGATTGATTGATTGATAAATAAAACTGCTCGGCCATTAGCTCAGGCCTACCACTGACTAGCTCTTACAGTTAAACTAAGCCCATTTCTGTTAATCTATATGTTGCCATGTGTTCTATGGCTTTACCTGTGTGCCTGTTACATGCTGCTCCCTGGACAGCGGGCTGGTGTCTCCTGACTCAGCCTTCCACTTCCCAGAATTCTTCTCTCTCTTTGTCCTGCCTATACTTCCTGCCTGGCTACTGGCCAATCAGCGTTTTATTTATCAATCAATCAAAGCAACACATTCACAGCATACAGAAAGACATCCCCAGTAGGCCCAGGTGGGACTGGAGATAACTCCAGCTACAATGACATGTTTTCTGAGCATCATAAAATAATTTATTTTTACAAAGAGGATACATTTATTCTTATTTCACATTGCAAAAGTACCTTCTGTGATTCTGACGTGTTTATTCCTTGAACCCTGTGTTTAATCCTGGACTGTATATTTTAGAGAAGTCCTTGAATATGGTTTTAGGTTTCACTTGAAGTAGGATTTTACATTTCAAATTAAAAAGACTCTGATTTGTTCCTTCTGTTGCAAACCAGGCGTCTTGTTAACAGAAAAAGAGTTTTTTGATAACATGCTTCATTAAACTTCATCTTCAGATGTGTGCTTAATCCTCACGACTCTAGATAAACTATTAGATAATAGTTGGCAGTCCTGACCTGCCTGTATACATCCAGAGGCAGCCTCATCCATTAGAGTTAGAATTATTGAAGGAGCTGTGTTGGCAGACAGCACGGCTTGCCCTAACTCGTTTGAAAGGTATTATAGAATCTTTATTATCCACCTTGACTGTCTAGACAGCAGATCCCCCGTCTTCAAATACTGCCTGCAAAACTGGACTTGGTAAGTTTCTGTGAGATTGGATGTCCTTTTTCATCAGAGTCCCCAGCCTCTTTTTTTTCCCCCAGCTTCATTAATGAAGGAGAGTCTCCGTGCATGCAATATGCTCATTACATACAAATTAGAGTTAAAACAGTGGCTTCTCAACCCTAGAATTGTAAGTGCTAATGAACACAAAGAGGGTCGCCACTGAAAAATAACTCAGGCGAGCTGTATCTCCATGCCACTGTTTGCAGCACTCTGGGAAAAGGTTGTAATATTAATGCCTCTTGTCAGAACACCCTTAGAAGCACTATTAAATCATCTTCTCTATCGACGGTGCTGTAGTTATAAATAGGCTCACAATGAATTCTGAATTCTCTACTTGTAAATCATGCCACATACCATTATCTGATATCCTTGAATTAGATATGCGTGGCCTTGGGGGCAGTGAAGGATAGGTCGATGCAGCCAGCTGTCTCCTTTAGTGGGAACTGCTTGGTGTTAAAGACGAACGGCCAGACAGTAAATAACACTTTCAAATATGCATCTAGACTTTGAGTGGGAGAGAAATGAATAATGATTTTCTCTTGTTAGATTGGACTTAAGCAAAAGGTCAAACTTTTCTGTAAAAGAAGCTACCGCTGTAGGAAACAGTTAATCACAGACAAACGTGGGCGTGTAGACCTGGAAGCAGGATAATTATTGGGTCTGCTGGCTTTTAGTGCATACCACTGTGCCATCTGATTCTCGAAAACCTTATTTTCGTTCACCCCTGTTGCTAGCTTCTACTCCCTTTGAAGGAAGGTGAGAGGTTAACAGATTAAATCCAGTTTAGAACAAGGAACTTGGAGTAATTGAAATTATATTTGAATGCTGCACTTAAATTAACCAAGTGCATTTTTTCAGTGCAGACAAGGCCTTTGTTTATGCATTCTACTGAGTTAGTTATTACAGTGTGTGTGTGTGTGTGTGTGTGTGTGTGTGTGTAATATGCATGTATGTGTGCAGGTGCGTTTGCCCATGTGTGCACGTGTAGAGGCCAGAGGTTGATGTCAGGCATCTTTCACCATGACTCTCCAGATCATTTTTTTTTAAATAAGGCCTTCACTGAACCCAAAGTTCATCAGTTAGAATTGACTAACTGGCCAGTAAGTCCCAGGGCTGGCATTACAGATGTGCAACACTGTAAAACAAAAAACAAAAAACAAAAAACAAAAAAAAAACAACTTAGCTTTTACATGTGTCCTGAGGGCCTAAACATAGCTCCTCCTGTTTGTCCAGTGGCGAGCCCTCCTCCCTAGCTGTAGAATACACTTTCACAAGTGTTGTGCAGTATCTGAGGCTGTTTGTGCATCTTCTGTGAGGCTATAAATAATTCTGATATTGGCCACATTTAGTAGAGAAGACACATGTAGAAAGAAGCAATGTTCTTAAATTAATAAAAGGATAAATTGTTGCTGTGAAAATCCTGCTGTGAGATTTTAATTTTCTTCCTCTGTATAGTTCTGGAAATATCACCTACATCAGAAGATTGAAGGCATATTTCTGTGTACTTTATGAGAAGAAAGACCTGATGAACTGTGGTTTATTTAGGAATAATATTTTATTTTATTACTTTATTTGTACATGCACCCCTCCTCCGTGTGTGTGTGGATACATGTGAGCTCTGTTTTAATTAGCTGTGGTACTGGATCTCAGCTTCTAAAATATATTCTCTTTTATGCAATAAACAACTGTAGACTTGTTCCCTCCCTCAGCTTGATTCCATCATCTTAGCTTGGTTTCTGAGAGAATAGAACAAGCATGCCCTGGCTGCATTTCCCTTTTGGGAGGATGTTTTTCAGTAGTGATACAAATATTGTTGTTTTTGCTGGTGAGTAATTCACCAGCGGCTCATTTCCATCAGCTTTTACTTCACAGCAATTGTAAAACAAACCACTCGTAGCACACGCTGTTAATGTCTGGTCCCTGGGGTGTGACTGATGTTCCCTGGTATGGGTCATGGTCAAGCTAAAGTGTGCATTAAAAAGGGAGAAATTAATAGCATTACCGCGGATCCAAGCTAAATGGTATTCAATGGGCAATGTCCTCCATTTAATAGTATCATAACATATTATTTTGTTGGTTTCTTTTACAGAGAGTCTTGGTTGTGGTTCAAATTTAAGAGGAAAAAAAACCATGATAATTTAATGCACACCACACTTGGAGAAGGATTGGTCAGATGTTGAAGTTTCATTTATGTATTGTAGTCTATTTCAATTTTGGCCACTTTCTGTTTGGAGTGACTGGAAAGCCAGCAGCATAACCACCCATTCTGTTTCCAGAGAACTTCACAGAAATGGTTCTTCCATCACGCTTGGCAACTGGTATTAAAATGCTGGCATTTAAGAGTAAAAAATGACGACCTGTTTTTAAAAATTACATACTGATTTTTGGAATATAGAACATACAGTGGCCAAATATGTATAACACATTATGAGCTATTTTTAATTGAACATTATTTTATCCTATCCACAGTAATTAAGAAATTCATGTTAGGGCAATTACTATTTTTTTTTTAAAACATTCTCACCACATTTATATATTGTTACCTCTGGCTGCCAGCATTACCTCAAGATGGATGGATGGCATACGTTCATCTTCCAGATGAAGACAGTAGTGTACCAAAGAGAGCATTTGAGCACATAGAGGCGTGACGTGACTGCCTGTCAGACTCGTGCTCTGGTTAGGAGTGTCTACAGCATATGGAACTGGTGTTCTTTAGCCTTGCCTCACCTCCTAGGAGCAGAAGCCTTGGCCTTTTCAGCGCAACGTAGAAAGCAAACCCACCTTTATGCTAATGTACACCCCTGTCTCCCTTCAAAGATGGATGCTACTCCTAAGACTTCTGTATCTAGATGGTTGATGCTTTTTATTCTAGGTATTTCAAAGTCACTTTGAACACCAACTTAGCAAATACAGAGTTACAGATTCTAGAGGATGTATAGGAGTGGGTTTCCATGAACTTACAGTCAGATTTTAATCACCTGGTTTCATGTGTGTTTGCTGAAGGACATTTTTTGGAAGCCTGTGTTGTTTATTCATTAACACTGAGCTCGTGGCCAGCAGCATAGGAACTCATGCCTGAATGACATTTTTATCTATGGTGCAGAGCACAGCCTTATGTGATTAGGGACATGAGCCAGCACTTGGGCACTGTGCCCGGAGGTCATAAACAGCAGATTTTTAAGTAGTGGAACAACCAGGAAAAAAACCACAGGTGTGCAGAAACCACATCACTCGCAGAGGATAAGGGTGCTTATTTGATGCATGAGAAGTGGGAGCAAGAAGGCAGAGCATCACCTTGCTCAGCCTCTGCAGGGAGTGCTCGCTTCGGGCAAGGCAAATTGTTCACTGGTCCCCGAGCATGTCTGCCATTGGCTGGAAATGCCTCTCGTAATGATTTTGGTGTTACAAATGTATTTCGGCAAGCATGTGAATTTCAGATTCGGAGCCTATGAATAATGATGATCAGCTGCATTCAAAGATGTGGAAAGCAGCACTGGCGGAACAGGGGGAAGGGCTGAGGAGGGGAAGGGGCATGGCGGAGTAGTGGAAAACACTTAAAATTAGATCTCCACATTTCCATTAAAAAAATCTATTAAGTTTTATGGCCCTGCCACTGCATCAGCTCGCTTCTCCTTTCCAAATCTCTTGTTCTGACGTCTCTCCTCAGTTTGCTTCTTGATTCCACGCTGATTCTGTATTCCTGGGTTCTTTCTTCAGCACACCCTTGGTACAATGGAGATTCCTGTGCGATTTTTCCGAGGTCCTCCCCCCCCCTACTCTCCGTCTGATTTTGTTCTTCATTTGGATGTGGACAGGTGAGCAACAGACATTACTACATTCTTCTCTGCTAAGACACTGCTGCTGGAGAATTCTAGAAGTTTTCACCAGTGTCCTACAAGCTTTTCCCTCTATTTCCTTGATGCATAAGATCCTATCTGATGAGCTGAAGCGTTGGCTCAGGGGTTAAGTGCGTTTGTTGCTCTTGAAGGAGGACCTAGCTGTAAATCCTAGCACTCATATGGTGGTTCACAACCATCTTTTAACTCCAGTCTCTGGGGATCTGATTCTCTAACTGACCTCTGTGGGAACCAGGCATAGTGTACGTACATACATGTAGGCAGAACACTCAGACACATAAAATAACTGCTTGCAACTCAGGCAGGAGAACATGCCACTCATGTTTTTGTTAATTTAGAAAGGCACAGAGGAATCATTCTGATTCCAACTTTGAATTACAGAGCAGCATCCCCCCATGTGTGTATGTGTGTGTTTATGTGTGTATGTCTGTGTATATGTCTGTATATGTTTGTATGTCTGGGTGTATGTCTGTGTGTGTGTATATTTCTATATGTGTAAGTGTGTGTGTGTGTGTGTGTGTGTGTGTGTGTGTGTGCACTTTTAAGTCTTCATGTATGATGGATGGTGTCCTCACAGTTTACAGAGGTCAAGTGAGCCCCGTCTCTGCATCTGGGCTCAGTCAGGATGCTCCTCTGGAGTGATGGGGATGGGAAGGCTGCTTGCTCCTCATCTTTACAACTCAGTCTGTCGCTCCAGTTTTGGCCGACTTATTTTAAGCCTTTACGTTTTTTCTAGTCATCGTGCCTGGTGGCTATGGCAGGAGACTGTCTCCCTGGTTGTACTATCACTGTATCACAAAGGCTGGGCGATTTCTGGACTTCTATCTACAGGCTCTCTAGTGACTTCCCTCAGCCTACTAAGCAGGCAATGCTATTGATTAATTTTCTCATTCTAGGGCTCTGACATTTTTATTTGTTGTTTGTTTATTAAATAATTTGTTTCTTAGGTAAAGGAATGCAACTATCTCATAAATTCTGGTAATCCTGCTTATTTCTTTTGAGCTAATACTACTAAAATGCATAGCGTAATGAAAAGTTCTTCTGGACTCACCTTGCTCAGTGCAAGGTATGGAAGATACGCTTACTACCCTTTCCTGAGAACCATTGCCTTCTATGAGAGCATGGGATGTGACCTTGGCAATGCCACTCCAGGGAATTGCTCCGGCGTGGCCCCTCTGTGCTGTGCACTTACTAGGTATGGGTTTGGGATCTTTCAGAGGCCGACTCTCAGAGCAGTGTCTGGAAATGGACATAGACAATAGAGGAAGAGCTCCCCAGGTGCCACTATGCTGCAAATACAGTGTGCAACATTGGAAAGACAGACAGTAAGTAGCCTCCAAATGCTCACGGTCACACAAGGGAAAACGACAAGTTAATGGTTATAATTAGGCTGGAAAGTGTTTTAATTGACAGGTGTAAAATTGCCAGGAAAGCAAATATTAGGGAGTGATTAATTCTGCCTAAGGGGTCCAGTGACATTTTTAAACGCTTAGAATCCTGAACATACAGTATTTAGCATAGAACCTTGGCCTCTTGTCTGCAAGATGCATCTCTGCAGAACTCTGAATCCCTCTTTGGAAGGAGATAGTGCTCTGTCAAAATCTGTAGATCCTCTTATTGATTGACATACATCTCAGAGTTAACTAAATATATCAATGTCTGGGTGGCTCATATGCAGTCTGCAGTTTGGCTTATAGGCCTTGAATTATTCACTTGGTTCATGTTTCAACTGGATTCATTTCTTTCTCCGTGCATTTTCTAGAGAAAGACAAATGATACTGTGCTCAGTGTGCATGAAAAAAAAAATGGTCCTGCTTCCTCAATTTATCTTATTGGAGCCACAGTGGTGGAAGGCTTGTCATTTGTTTTTGGTAAAATTATCTGTAAAACCATCTCACGAGAGTGTTGCCATCCCAAGCATTTAGGTGAAAATGCAGGTTCAGAAAGGGGAACTCAAATTTCACAGAATGCTTTGTTAATGGATGATAATGCTTTGTTACCTTGTAGAAGAATTCAGCTCTCCTTTCAGATGTGAAAAATAATCATCACTAAGTGTATACATATTAGAAAATGATATTATCATTAGAAGCAGTGCTAAATGTTCATAGTCCTTTTAGTTCCTGAGATAGGAAGGGATGTTGTTTCCTACCAATAGTGTGCCACATCCCCAAATGTAGGAAAAACAGCATAATAAATTGCAAACCTTGGAATCAGCAGTAAAGGTGAATTGATACCGAATCCCATGGTATTATCAAAAGCAGAGACAGGTCTCATTCTGTTTGTATTTTTATTACGTGCATGTATTTGGATCTGCGCAGAATTGCATGAGTCAGATTACTATTTTTTTTTAATATGGCCTTCTGTGCACTCTATGCAGAACCAGAACCAGATGGAAGACATTTGGTTCCCATCAATTCCCTTCTACCCTTACTTCCACCCCGTTGCTTTAAACTGAACTTTCATTCTCTTTAACAATCTGCAGGTTTTATTTTGTTCAAAGAGAAAAGCCACTCAAACATTATGAGCTCTAAGTGATGGGCTGCAAGATGGGGGTCTCTTAAACCCCAGACTATAGGTTGCACGTTGATCTCATTTGTCAGTGGCCTGCTGTTGGCTATGAGCCCAACTGCTGACAATCTGCTTCCTTTCATCTCATTGGTAGGATACTTACAGCGTGGTTTGCCTCTCTCTTGTGGTCTATAAAGAACAAATGGAAAGATTCCCTTTGCAGCCCTGTTATTAGGATGATTTTTCCCCCCCAAGCCTGGAATTTGCTTTTCAAAGAGGGTGGATGTTTTATATGGGAAACGCTTGTTAGGAGATTTTCCGAGATTAAACTCCAGTGAATAGCCCTTTTAAAGTGATATCAAGACTTCCCTGTACAGATCGTAGATAGACCAACACGATTATGTGCTAACCACTGAATGGGTGTGTGTGTGTAGCAGGGAGTCAGGGACAAATATCAAAGGCTTTCCATAATGAAGAATTTCAAGACTGGGAAGGGATACCATGACAGCTACATCTGAACTTCTAGTTCCCTGTTACTGTAAGTCTTTCTCCTTCCTTGCCTGGCCCATCTGGTTTTCTTCAGAGAAAACACTAAAAGAAGCAATACAAATGTTATTTCCCTCTCTGCAGGAATGCTAATCAACATGTGTATTGTGACAGAGGCAAGCAAGCATCCGTTCTAACCAGGAGGTCAATTATCATTTGCTACAAGAATTGAAAATAACCTTGCTCTGGAGGAATTTTGTAAGAGAGAGGCAGAATCTGTCAAGTGAATGGGATTTTAATTTCAGTCAACATTCTGTCATTTAAAAATGGCATTATGAGTAAATGCATACTTAAAAGGTAGCTTCCACTTAAAGTGCCTTAAGTAATGGAGGTGACTTCCGTTAAATGACAGCTTCCTTCATAATGCAGGAGAAGGATTATATGCGGCTGTCAGTAGTTCTGTTTTTACATCCTTGCATAGCAGATCAGGTGGCAGATACTTTCTTATAACACATTTATTTCTCTGACAGAACTTGAGGGCAGGCTAGGAAATTCTTGGTGATTTTTTCGGTAAGTTCATACCTTGCTCAGGTTTACTGTCCATGACAGCACCCCATCTCTTGCCTTGTACTTAAATTTCCTATGAAAATTCTACTTAAAAAAAGCTTTATTTTGCATAATTATAATTGGACCCAACCTCAATTTATCCAAAATTAACTGTAACATTTAAAGCTCTTGGATATACTTCTAAGATTTTTAAACATCTTTTTTCTTTCACCATTGTAGAAAAACGTTTTTAAGTAGCGTGTCCAAGAGTTCCTTCTTTCTCCATTCCCTGTCTTGCACTGTAGCAGAACTGGACAATCCTCTCCTGCCCAGCTAAGTTCTCATTTAACTACCTTATCTTGATCTGACCCGAGCTTTCTAATGTATGGTCCTCGGCCCTTCACTTTGCTGAGCACCCTTGGCTTGAAGCCTGCATACATTTCACAATGTACAGTAGAGCAGCGTTTTGTTCATAGTAATTCTTCATCTTGTCTCTGTACTTTAAACATCATGAACAGCCCTCTATTAAGTTAGCTGAAAATGTGAGCATTTAAATAATTATAGCTCACAGCAAAGATAATCTAACTGGCATGTTTTGAATTACAGTTCTGCTCAACGTGTTCCTGTATAATGTAATGGCTAACTGACCAGACTCATCTTGGGGTCTGGGAATATGAGTATGTCAGTTAAAATGGGAACTATCGAAAGGCCAGGGTATTTTTTTTTTCTTTACTTGAAAGTGCTTGGGTATTAAGGAGGAATTCTATAAATGGCGTTCAATAAAGTCTAACTTAGGAAAGTTGCTCTGGTACTAGAATAGAGCTGATACAAATATTCAAGAGCTTGGCGTTGTGACTTCCTTTGCAAATGAAAATATTTTCTTTTAATCCCACATTCTTTCATTAAAAATTATACCACTCTCAGAAAATTTAAAAGACAATCATTGCAGGCACATGGAGAGATGGTTCAGCAAGTCAAGAATGAGTGCTGTGCTCACACAGAGTCTGAGTTCAATTCCTAGCACCCAAGTCTGGTGTCTCACAGCCAGTTGGAATGCCAGTGCCAGAAGATCCAACACTTCTGGTCTCTGCGGGCACCTGTACTCACATGCACATAACCCTCACATACATTATCCATTACTAAAAATATAAATACAAATAAACATTTAAACCATCTTATACCATCAGTCACACAATTGGTATTTGAGAAAATCAAATGGCAAATACAAGTGCATTAATTATATCATTAAATTTGCATGCGGTGTATTATGGAGGTACATTACTCTAACCATGGCTTTCTCTTTAATAGGTTATAATAATAGCTTGTAATGAAGATACACTTGTATCTGCATACAATGAAGATATCCCATGTCATCACTCCATGTCATATACTAAATCAATATAGTCAGAGCAACAAAGGGTGACTATTTTTATAAAAATGGCATTATGCCCTCCCGTGTTTGTGTTTGTGTGTGTGTGTGTGTGTGTGTGTGTGTGTGTGTGTGTGTGGTCTGCGTGTCTATGTGTCTGTGTGTGTGTGTTTGGAATGTCACATTTTGAAAGCCAGATAAACTGCACTAGAGAAAGCAAGGTTGCTTGGTTGCATCTGCTGAAAACAATCTGCAGTGTGTATGAGTGCTCATGTCAGCCCAGTAATTACCACAACTGAGATAAAGCCTGTGCTAAATGTCACCTGCCGCTGACAGGCACAGGAAGCTAAGCACTGCTAAATGGGTCCGTTACTCTGAGAGTGCCTGGTTCCCCTTGCAGGCTAAAAACATTTGTCTTGTGTATACAAGAAAAAATATATACAATGCAAGAAATACATCAGAAGCACATTTGATAATGAAACCTGACCGAAATTCTCCGTCACCCGTTTGGAAAGACAGTGGGAAGAAGACTCACAGATGAGGTCAGGTAGACAGATAAATTGTAAGGCGTTAATGAACATCCAAGTCTGGCAGCTCTAGCTTCTACCACAAATTGCTCATTAGTCAGTTCAGTGCAGTTTCCCACAGTCTAAAATGATCCTCCAAAGACAGCTGAGATTTTTATTGACAACAACCAACCAATAACGCATCAGAAATGCTTTCCAATGTCTGCATAGGAAGCCTGGACACAAAATGCATTTTTAAAACTCTTAAATAGATGGGAGTTTACTGCTGTTTTAATAATTGTTAAGGTAGAAGCAGGCTTAAAAATGCCAGCACGAAGAAAATGCCTCTCTCCCATTTTTTCTCTTTAAAAGTCATTCTTCTTAGTCACAATTTTGTTGTTTATAGAATGATCTGATTACCAAATGATGCCTCACCTGATCATCTAATCCCTTCCAGACTCTTAAGTGGTGAGCTCACTCAAGTAAAGGATTGAGGATCACCACTGGGCACTCATCCCCAGATGTATACATGATCTAGGTGGGCTTGCTTAGCAGCCACATGGATAACCACATGGAGAGAATGGATTGGAACTGTTACATGCTTAAGGGGAGTCCTCCCTACCCCCTCAATGAGTACTCCCATCCTCCTCTTGCTGAATCTTCAGAGCTTCAGGGGCTGTGTTCAGCCTGAGAATCTTTTCAAACACAATAGGAGGCTTCCGCTTTTGAGATGTCTTTCCAGGATGATCTCAGGATAAGCTGCCTGAGTGAATACTTCTAATCCTATGTTAGTATTTCCAGCCTAAAACAATGAAAATAGACAGCATGAGCAGCCACATTATTGTTAGAAGATATCTGATGATGAGGCTAGAACAATAATTGGGAGAATTACACAAATTAAGAGTTCATTTTCATCTCTCACTGTTAAGATGGTCTTGCCAGGGGTGTGGGAATAGGAGAAGCATGCTGGCTGTGGCTACAGACATCTGTTTTCACAGTAGGAGGGCACTTGTAAACAGGATAAGAGAATTGTAAGCTATGACTAATCTATTGCTAATCTATCATTATTGAACTCTTATTAATCAGGTACCTGTTCCAAAGTTCCTACCCTTTAGTCCCCCTCCAGGCCAACTGACCAAGCACCAGGCCTCAGCCTCCAGGATCAGGCTGGAGAATTCATGTATTCTTCATGGAGATCTGTGGGGGGAAACATTATAATTATCCCAACTTAACAAATAAATTTAATCTCAGAGCACGTGTTTGAAGCAGCATTCATTTCATTTTAATCAGTCACTTATGAATTGGTCCACAAAAGGGCCATTAATTTTAGACAAGTTAAACACATTCCTTTTGTTAGAAGATAAATGGAAGTAAGTTCTTTGTCTTCTAAAATTTAGGTCAAAATTCTGCACTCACCCATTTTTGTATGACTTGTGAGAATTCTACTTCTTACCATATGCAAATAATGGGAAATTCAATTTTAGTGTTTATGAATGTATTTTTGGAAGCACAGTCATATTCATTTAGGTATCATTTATAGTTGTTTTTGTGCTACAGTGGCAGAATTAGTAGATGTGATATGGATCATATTATCTGCAAAGCATAAAATGATTTATTACTTGATGATTTTAGGTAATTCCTGTTAACTCTAGAGGGGCGGTATTTTTGTGGGTTTCTGTCCAAGTACATCTATTAGGACTGATGGCAGCAAATAGAAGCTTTGGATCATAGTTCATGTTTAGGATAGTTCATTTGTTTATTATAAAATTGGGATACCCTACAGGAGGCCATTAAAATAGTTATATGCATTTCATAGTCATAGCAGATCACTATAAATATTTCAATCATGAACTCAGAAGTGGCGGTAGACTTTTACTGGAAACCATGTCTAGAGTGTTCAGATGTTTTAATAAGAAGTAGAAGGCTGTTATTTTTTGTTGAGGCGGCTAGGCACCTCTCAGCTTTGGTTATGATGAACTTTGCAGTATAGTTTATTACGTCTTGGGACATTACTTGGGTAGCACAATGGGTGGAACTAGAAAAGATCATTTTGAGTGAGGTAACTCACACCCAGAAAGACAAATGCTGCCTGCTCACCTTTTTCTGTTATTCCCAGTTCCAAATCTTCAGATGTGGGTATACAACCTCGGGTCACCATGGAAATCAGGAAAGTCAACATGGACCATGGGGTAGAGGGAGCCTTAAAGATGGGAATAGCAGAATACAAGTACTGTGAAGGGGGAGATTGAAAAATGCAGAGGGGTTTTCAATTGGGGAGAGGAGAGGGAAGCAAATACAGAAGGAAAAGGAAGGAGGGGGATTAACTAACACAACGGATGTTTGAAGACCCTTAAAGAATTATATTTTTTATATTTACCTAAAATTACACATTATATATGTGTGTAGATACACATACAAATACATACATCATATACACATATATCATGCACATAAATTTGTATCTTATACATATATCTTAAATGAAGTTATTCCACTTGTTCTTAGAGTGCTCCCCCCAAGAGCCATAGACCATCTAACAAAATCCCTAGCACAAGGCAAGAAAAACACTTTTCATGTTGTTGCTCAGGAGGGTCCAAGAGACTCCTCTAACAACATAGGCCATTGCTGTTGTGCTTGGTTGTCTTCTAGAGATTGAAGGTAAGTCTCTGTAGCTGGAGACACCACATACTTCAAATGTAGCTGAAAGTTTTTCTGGTCCTGCCAGGCTCCCACAGCCCTGCGGTCCCAAGTAAACACACAGAGGCTTATATTAATTAAAACTGCTCAGCCATTAGCTCAGGCTTCCTACTGACTAGCTGTTACACTTAAACTAACCCATTTCTGTTAATCTATATGTCACTACATGTTCCATGGCTTTACCTGTGTGCCATTACATGCTGCTCCCTGGACGGCGGGCTGGCATCTTCTGACTCAGCCTTCTTCTTCCCAGAATTCTCCTTGTCTGCTTATCGCGCCTATACTTCTGGTCTAGCTACTGGCCAATCAGCATTTTATATATCAACCAATTGGAGCAACACATATTCACAGCATGCAGAACATCCCACAGCATTCAAACATAACTAAGAAGATCCAAGCTGGATTTGACCTGAATGCCTCCTCCCTGAAGCCCAGTTCTCATTGCAGCAGAGGATGCTATGTGAACTGCCAAGGGAGAAAGCAGTCATCAATTCTATTAAAATCCTGTGAACCACAACTACAAATAGAATGTCATGCTAACCCTAACGGTGCTAGAGTGAAACTCGTATCTTGGCAGTAGCTCTCTAATTAGATTTAAGACCTCCTCAACAGGAGGGAAATCATACTTGCTGCTGCTACAACTACCTCATAGTGACATCATGGATCTTAGCAAAGAACCTGCTACAGCCACTTTACTAGACCAGCATAATTCCTAACTGCATTTTAAATGCTTATCTTTGTATCTATAGATATGTGTAGCTCTCATCCCTCATCAAAGAAGCTTTATTGCAGCAGATGGAGACCATTGCAGAAACCCACAACTGGTCAAAATGCAGTTAATCAACTGATCCTGTAGCACTCCTACCAAGTGGTATATCTACAGCACAACTCCTACACCGAAGGCTCAGGGAATATTGCTGAAGCAGGGGAGGAAAGATTATAAAGCTTGAGCCTGTGTCTCCTAGAAATTACAAGGAAGCTACACCCACCATACCACAACAATATGGCTGCCTAAACAAGACCCAAATGGTGACAACACCAACAGTAATACTATCATTAAAGGGGAAAATCTAACACCACACCACCCCTAGATAAAGAACTAAAGGCAACCAGTGGCTGCTAAGAGAGGAGAATTAATCTTCTCTATGGAAGAACCCTCAAATTGGTCATCCAATACTAAGTGGTCAGCTCTGAAATTTTTTTTTT
>CABHPH010113517.1:0-18500 GCA_902168325.1 Peromyscus nudipes
TACACTTCTAAGTGCTGGGATCACAGGTATGTGCCATCAGGCTGGGGATACATATATTCTAGTTGGATACACGCCTAGGTCTCGATATGTAACCCTAACTGAAACTTACTATGTAGACCAGGCTAGCCCAAACTTATAGAGATCCACCTGCCTCTGCCAATACCTGAGTGCTGGGAATTAAAGGTATGTGCCATTAGGCCTGGCCCACTATGCTGGTTGTTAGAGTAGTTTGAGTAGTATCTATTTTTTTATTTTTTATTTTTTTGAGACAGGCTTTCTCTGTGCCCTGGCAGTCCTGGAACTCAATTTGTAGTCCAGGTTGGCCTTGAACAGAGATATCTCTCTGCTTCTGCTCCAGAGTGCTGGGATTAAAGGCATGTACCATCATGCCCGGCTAGTTTTGTTTTGTTTATGTGCATTGGTGCCTACACATGTCTGTGTGAAGGTGCCAGATCCCTGGAACTGGAGTTACAGACAGCTGTGAGCTGCCCTGTGGATGCTGAGAATTGAACCCGGGTCCTCTGGAAGAGCAACCAGTCAGTGCTCTTAACTGCTGAGCCATCTCTCCAGCCCTTTGTTTGTGTTTGTTTGTGTTTTGTTTTTTAACTTTAAATTTTTAAATCTAACTTTATGTATATGAGTGTTTTGCCTGCCTGTATCTGTGCACCACATGCATGCCTGCTGCTAACAGAGGCATCAGCTTCTCAGGAGCTAAAGTTATGGGAAGTTACGAACTGTGTCATGTGCATGCTGGGAACTGAACTCAGGAAGAGTAGCAAATGTTCTTAACCACTGAGCCATCTCTCCAGCCCCATCATCTCCTTATTCTATGTTATAAATATTTTCTCAGTTGTCATTTGTCTTTTAATTTTATGTTCTGATGACATTCATTTAGACAACTAGATTTCTTTGTAATTATTGCATCTTTTCCACTGAAAATGCAAAACAGGAAAGCGTCTCTACCGTGTAAAAGAAATTTTAGAACCAATGTCTCCTGTGTTGTCCAGCAGGAAGATTTTGTATGCATTTGTTTTATCAGTTTTGTTTGTACATATGTGTGAGTGCAGGCACCTTCATGCCTCTGCACGTGTGTGGATGGTAGAGGACAACTCTCAGGGGTCCGTTTTCTCCTGCCGCCATGTGGGTCTCAGGGACTGAAGCCGGGTCTGCAGCCTTGGTGGCAAGCACTTTTATCCACTGGGCCATCTTGCTAGCTGGGTCTATGTGGTTTTTGTTGTTGTTGTTGTTGTTTTGATTTTTTTTAACCATGTTATGATACTGGGGGAGGATAAAAAGATGGGAAATTATGGGAACAAAGGAAGGGAAAGGAACCTGGAGTCTGGCTGAGGTCTTTCACCGTTGAGAATCAATAATTTCAGCACAATTAATATCTGATATGAAGATTGTGGACAAGGAGCTAATATTACTTTCACATATAAATATTTTGCTTTACAATAATAAAGAAAAACCAGGCATTGGTGTCACACACATATTTAATCCCAGCACTCGGGAGGCAGAGGCAGGCAGATCTCTGTGAGTTCGAGACCAGCCTGGTCTACATTGCAAGTTCCAGGACAGCCAGGACTACACAGAGAAACCTGTCTCAAAAAAAAAAAAAAAAGCAAAAAAACGAAAACAAACAACAATAAATAATGAGCCAGGCTGCCTAAATGTATATGACTTAGCTAGGGCCTAGTTCTACAGTTGGTTTTTGGTTTTTTGGGTTTTTGGGTTTTTTTACTCTTTACTTTTTTGGGGGCCCACCATCTAGCTCCCAAATAATCACACAGAGACTTATTCTTTCTTATAACTGTCCAGCCCTAGCTTGACTTATTTCTAGCCAGCTTTTCTTAATTTAAATTGTCCTGTCTACCTTTGCCTGTGAGCTTTTATCTTTCCCTATTTCTGTATATCTTTTCTTTCCTTCTTATTCCATGTCTGGCTGGGCACCTGAGTGGTTCTCCTCCCCCCTCCCCATCATCCTCCTCCTTTTCTGGCTCCTCCTCCTCCTTTCTTCCCCTCCTGTTTATTCTCTCTGCCTGCCTCTTTATTAGACCAATCAGGTGTTTCAGGTAGGCAAAGTAACACAGCTTCACAGAGTTAAACAAATACAACATAAAAGAATGCAGCACAGCTTTTACTAATATTCTACAACATAGATTCTCTCCAAGACATTTTCTGGGATGCTTACCAGCCAGGTTTTGCTTACAGTGGAGACATCTGGTCTTACTACATTCCCGTGACCCTGAATTCTACTAGATTACCTGTAATCCTGTCAGGTACCCCTCAGGAGCCACCTGTGATCTCATTTAGGTTTCTGACAAACTCTTTAAAGGCAATAACTTCAAAAGCCACCAGAATGGTTATGTGACTGTTATAAAGACAATTAAATGCTATTTTTCTTTTTTTTTTTTAACTTTTATTGATTCTTTGTGGATTTCACATCATGCATTCCAATTCCTCTGCCCTTGCAACCTCCCCTCCAAAACAAAACCAAATTTAAAAGAAAAATCAAACAAAATGGGGGAGGGAGAGAGAGAGAGAGAGAGAGAGAGAGAGAGAGAAGAATCTTGTCGTAGAAACTGTAGTGTGGTCTGCTGACTCACACAGTTTGCTCTTTAATCTGTTCATCCTTACTTGCAAGTGTTCTTTGCCACGAGTCGCTGGTCTGGCTCGAGGCCTCTGGCTTCTGCTACACCACCGATACATGGATGATGGGCTCTGGCTGGGGCTCCTCTTGCCTATCCTGTTGTCCTGTGTCGTGGAGATCCTGCTGTTTTGGATCTGTAGGTTCATCCCCTTCACCTGCTCCGACAGTTCATGGATGAGGTGGATGTTGGGGTGGGCCATCTTTTAGCTCCGGTTCTGGGCCTGGGTGGTAGCTGAGTTGGTCAGCCCACCAGCTTTCCCTCATCTGCACTACCCCGCTCTCCAGCACTGCCTCCTCTAGCTCACCCAGTGCAGCCTGCAGCAAGGAGCGGGGCCAGCTCTCCTGCCAGCTCTGCTTTTCTTCTGAGAGGCCCTGTCTTACTTAGTTTTTGTTCCGTTCTGTTTTTATCAACTTGACACAAGCCAGGGGCATCTGGGAGGAGGGAACTTCAGCTGAGAGACCGCCTCTATCAGATTGAGCGTAGGCAAGTCTGTGGGGCATTTCCTTGATTGATGGTTTATGTGGGAGGGCTCAGCCCGTGGTGGAGGTACCGCCCTTGGTCAGGTGGTCCTAGGGGAGCAAGCCATGGGGAGCAAGTTAGCAAGCAGCGCCCCCTGGCGTCTGCATCAGTTCCTGTCTCCAGGTTCCTATTTTGAGTTCCTGCCCTGACTTCCCTCAATGATGGAGTGTACCCTTAGATATGTAAGCCAAGTAAACCTTTCCTCCCCAAGTTCCTCCTGGTCACGATCTTTATCACAGCAATAGAAAGCAGACTAAGGGACGGCCACACCCATCCTCGTGGCTGGGCCTTATTTTCTTTCTGAATATGACACTCTTCTAAACTTCCTGCTTAAAATCTTTATGAAAACAACTTTAATAAGCCCCCACTCTGCCTCATCCTCCTTCATCCTGAAATTCTGTTCTGTACTGAAGTCAAAGATCTGGTGTCACTGAGCTGAGGTCCCTGAAAGATGAAGGGACTCTTCAGACGGCCTCGGGTGACAGTGTGGAGCTGTGCTGCTGATAATAGTGTAACCAGCTGTCATTTCTATCTCAATATTATCATTTCTTATTTTACTCTATTTTTTATGTCTGTGGGTGTGTTTCCTTCATGTATGTGCATGACTTGTATGATCAGTGCCCACAAAAAAACAGAAGAGAACATTGGAGTCTCTGGAACTGGAGCTACAGATGGTTGTGAGTCATGATGTGGGTACTAGGAATCGAACCTGGGTCCTTTGCAAGACCAGTAACTCAGCCAGTAACTTCTGAGCCATCGCGCCTGCCCCGTGTTACTTTTTCTTAAAATCTATCCCAAGTAACACCCTAAGAAAGCCTGCTATACTGAGCCTCTGACACTCGACTTTTGTCTACAGTTGACTCCAGAAGCATCCGTTTATCTGTCTGTGTCTGTGAGGCTGCGAGCCAGGATCTCTGTGAAGAGGCTGTAATCTGCCTTGAGGAGCTTACCACTCAGTGTATCAGAGAAAAGCTGCCAAGCCATTCTGCTAGCTCAGAAGATGGACCCTCCAGGTGCCTGCTGGGAGGGTGACCCTAGGGCAGTGGATGGAGAATGTGGGAAGTCCTCCCAGGAAGATGAAGACTCCAAAGGAGGACCGAAGGCCAAGTTCAAGGCAAGGCTGTACCGAGCCTGTTTGCAGTTGAGGGTGTGTCCCACAGCTCCAGGAGAAGATAATGCTGGGTGAGAACACCAACCGTGGGTGAGAGGCCCGGGGTGCTAGTTTGGACTTTATCCTGTTTGTAGAGCGAGTTTTCTTCCTTTTAGTTTACTGAGTTGGAGAGATGGCTCAGTGACCTGAGTTTGGTTCCCAGCACTTATATAGGGCAGCTCACAACCACCTGTAACTCCGGTTCCGGGGGATCTGACATCTCTGGCCTCCACAGGCGCTTGCACTCACTTGCACGCACCCACATACATATACACGTAATTAAAAATGAGAAGAAGGGCTGAAGGGTAGCTCAGTGGTTAAGAGCACTCGTTGCTGCTACAGAGGTTTCCAGCACTCACCTGGCAGCTCATAACCATCCATGAGTCCAGCTTCAAGGGATCTGATGTCTTCTGCTGATCTCCATGGCCACCAGGCACACATATGACACACACACACACACACACACACACACACATATATACACATATAGGCAAAACACTCATACCCAAATATAAAATAAATATTTTAAATAAAAATATTTTAAAAAGGAAAATATTTATATTTTATTGTTATTGTTTTGTTTTTTTACTCGAATTTATTTACTCTGTGTATGTGTGTGTGTGTGTATGTGTGTGTGTGTGTAAAAGCCGTGGCATGTGAATAGAAGTCAGAGGACAATCTGTAGTAATCGGTTCTCTCCTTCCACCATGTGGGTTCCAGGAATAGAACTCAGGTTCTCAGGCTTGGCAACAAGAGCCTTTACCCCCTGCCCCATCTTACCAGCCCTGTCTGTTTGTCTGTCTGTTTGGAGGCAGGGTCTCACTCTAGCCCAGGCTGACCTAGAATTTACTCTGAAGCCCAGACTGGCCTTGAACTCATGGTGATCCTCAGTTTCTGCTTCAGGTGTGAGTCACCACACCCAGCTTGGCTAATTATTTTCTGATTGCAGAAATCAGTATTTATGTTTTCCCAATTTGCAAGAGTTTCCACAATACAAAAAGAACAACTGGCCACGTGTTAGAGAGGCACTCAATATTTTCCTGCTGGGTTTCATGTGGGATTTATTTATTTATGGTTTGGGGACTGTGTCTCATATAGCCCAGCTTACTCTGGAAATTGATAACCAATGCTGACAGCTAGGACTACGTGGAGAGACACTGTCACCCACCCCACACACAAATAGCCAATGATGACTTTGAACTCCCAGTGGCCTGATTTCCCTGCCTCTATCTTCCAAGTGCTAGGATTACATTCACTACTGTGCTAGACTTATGTATGTATGTATGTATGTATGTATGTATGTATGTATGTATGTATGAATTCATTCATTCATTCATTCATACATTCATTTTTGGTGATCCTGGGGCTCAAACTCAAGGCCGTTCACACTCAAAGCAAGTGTTCCACTGCTGAGCTAGCTACACCCCAGCTAGAGACCCTGTGCAGATGGGATCAAGCCACACATTGTTTCTTTTTATTTTATTTTATTTTGGGTTTTTGAGTTAGGGTCTTTCTATACAGCCCTGGCTGTTCTGGAACTTATTACAGAGACAAAGTTGGCCTTGAACTCACAGAAATCTGCCTGCCTCTGCCTCCCAATTTCTGGGATTAAACGCATGTGCCACCACTCTTGGCCATTTTACTTTTAAAGAAATATTTATTTTCATTTTCTGTGCATGAGTGTTTTGCCTGCATGCATGTATGTGTCCCACATGTGTGCAGTATCACTGGAGGCCGGAATGGGACATCAGGTCCTCTGGAACTGGGGTTACAAGTGGCTGTGAGCCACCATGTGGGTGAATCAGGGTCCTCTAGAAGAGCAGCCAGTGCTCTTAACCATGGAGCCATCGATCGCTCCAGCCCTGTTTCTTTTTTCTTTATTTCTTAAAATATTTTTATTGTTGGGGCTGGAGAGATGGCTCAGCGGTTAAGAGCACTGACTGTTCTTCCAGAGGTCCTGAGTTCAATCCCAGCAACCACATGGTGGCTCACAACCATCTGTAATGAGATCAGGCACCCTCTTCTGGCCTGTAGGTATACATGTAGACAGAATACTGTATGCATAATAAATAAATTAATTAAAAGAAAGAAAGAAAAAATTTTATTGCATTTATTTATTTGTGTGTGTGTGTGTGTGTGTGTGTGTGTGTATAAGAGCCACAGTATATGTGTGAGTGCTGAAGACAACTTGTAGGAGTTGGTCCTCTGCCTCTACCTTGTGGGTCTGGAGATCGAAATCCATCTTGGCTGCAAGCCCCTTTATCTGCTGAGCCATCTCACTGGCCCCACATATCGTTTCCTAACCCAGTTTAGTGTGATCAGTGCTGGGACATATGACAAATAAGTTGGTGTATGACAGCAGGTCCCCGTGAGGAACAACAAGGAGAGTGCCAGGGGAGCCAAGAGTATGCCAGAAGCAAAACTTGGATTATATTGCTTTGCTTTCATTTTTAAAGTCATTCCTTTTTTTTTTTTTTTTTTTTTTTTAGATTTTTGTTTCAGAAGCTACTCTGAAGAATTTTCTTGGTCCCCTGGTAAATTGCTGAAGTCCTTGGAAAATCTTTCCCATGACCTCATATGTAGGGAAGCCTCAACTTGGGTATTTGTTAAATGCAGAACACCTGGTAGAAAGCCTGCCTGGCATGCATAGGCCCTGGCTTCTGTCCTAGCCCCACATGAACCGGGCATGGTGGTGCATGCCTGTAATCCTAGCATTCAGGCGGTGGGGCAGCAAAGGTCAGAAGTTCAAGGTCACTCTAGGCTATATGTGAAGAGACTCTAGCCAGTCCCAGCATGGCAAACATGGCTCTGGCAGGCCTTGTCCTTCTCCCCCACTCCCTCTGCCTTGCTAAAAACTGTTAGATTACATTCCTAAAGCTAGCCACCAAGGTCTAGTCCCTTATTTGGCCACTTCCTCTTCCTGAGGATGACTGCCAGGGTCCAGCTATCAAAGTATTGAAGTCCAGCAATCAAAAGCCCCCTTTGGCCACCCTAATTACCATGCCCAATCAAAATTAAACACCTCATCCTAACACAGGGTTTCCCCTTTATCTTTATAAACCGCCATTTTCCTATGGGCCACATCTGCTCCTCTCTATCCAGAGGCCGACCTTTGTTCCCCTCTGGGACAAATATCCCTCCCCAGCTGGGTGTGACGGCACACATCCTTAGTCCCAGCACTTGGGAGGCTAAGTCAGGATCTCTGAGTTTGAGGACAGCCTGGGCTACAGAGCAAGTTCTAGGACAGCCTGGGTTACACAGAGAAACCCTATCTCAAGATATATATATCTCCCCACTCTCTCTTGTTCCCATCCTCTTCTATCTCCGGTCTTTGTACCCCTGGGGCAAATAAATCTCCTCCTCGTGCTGAGAACTTAGTCTTGGGGGTCTGAGAAGATACCATTCCCTTTCAACATAGCTAGTTCAAAGCCAGCCTAGGCTGCTTGACATCCTGTTTAACAGAACAAAAACCTTGGATATTCGTTACAGCCCCCTGCCCTAAAGGCTGGAGGGGAGCAGAGAGGGTCACTGCTCAAGCCCGTCAGCAATGATGTGCTTTGAACTCATCTTGACAGTGTCCCCCAGGAAGAGACAGGGGATTAGATACTGATTGAACAGGAATTGCTGCTCCAGGCAAAGTGAATTGACAGTGCTCAGCAGATGCCAGGCTTTGAGCTGCACAAAGAAGCTCACCCAAGGTCACAGATCATAACTGGCTGAGCTTGACTTGACCCACAGACTGCCTGCACTGGTTTACCATGCAAAGTTAGATCTCCGGGGCTTTAAAATCATCCTTCTAATGTCCAGTAAGTAAACTTAAGGAAAACTCCAAAGAATTAGCTTCTGTCTTCTTGGGCATCTGAATATACCCAGCTTTGATATCTTCAATGATTTGTTTCTAATTTTAGTAAATATCAGGGTGAGGAGGCTCATGGCATCATGTTCCCCAGGCTGCTTTTTAATTTTGGTGTCCCATTGCCAATGAGGCCACTGAATCAATTCATTGAGTGACTCAGCAGTTTGCCCACAGGCATTAGGAAAATCAGATACAAAAATGTGTATTTATGGCAAGAGTAAAATTCCACACTGTGCCTGGAACATGGTGGAGGCAATAAAGAAGGCTTTGTCTTCAACTCCGTGGTCTAAGCTTGGCGACCATCCAGCTGTAACTAGTGTCAGGAGAGGAGATACTCAACCTGTGGGTCGCCACCCCTTTGGGGGGGTCAAACAACCCTTTCACAGGGGTCGCATATCAGATATCCTGCACATCAGATATTTACATTAGATTCATAACAGTAGCAAAATTACAGTTATGAAGTAGCAATGAAAATCATTTTCTGGTTGACGGTCACCGCAACCTGAGGAACTGTATTAAAGGGTTGCAGCAGTAGGAACGTTGAGAACCACTGCTCTAAAGAGCAATTCGTGCCCCTCCCTTTGGCTACCACACGAGGGTTAAAAACGGCTCCAAAGAATTAAAGTGTCCCCAGAAATCCCATGCTGGGGGAAAGGAAAAGCTGAAGGCCTGATGCTATCCAGATGATAACCCTGTCTCCCTGGAGGAGTTTCTGATAATTTATCAAACCACCTTGGAGACACATTGGAGCCCAGACAATGATGGGTCACTGGTGAGAGGGACCAGGCCCTGGTTAAGACTGTTTAACTATGCATGCATCTACCTCTTGCCTTTAGTTTAACACTGTCAGTACCAGAAAGATGGGCTTGGGAGGGGGTGGGCACTGAACCTATGTATTTGTTCCCTTCCGAATGTGGTCACGTGGAATAAACCTCCTTCCCTATACTTCACCGTTTCTTGTCTTTTTAATTGGCAAAGTGAGGATAGGTGGGTGACCTCTGTTTGGCGGGGGAGGTCCTGCCAGGGCCTAGGCTTATACCCTGAAAATTCCAGGAACCAGGATAGAAAGTTCTCTGTAGTTGTTAAGGCCACTTAGTTAAATAAAGGTAAAATTTAAAAGTTTGTGCTAAGCAGAGTGTGTGATGCTCGCCATTAATCCCAGCACTTAGGAGGCAGAGGCAGGTGGATCTCTGTGAGTTCGAAGCCAGCCTGGTCTACAGAGTGAGTTCCAGGACTGCCAGGGCTATGCAGACAAACCCTGTCTCAAAAAACAAAGAAACAACAAACAAACCAAAATCTAATTTTTTTTTCAAACCTCTTCAGGGACTGGTAAGATAATGGATAAAGGTACTTGCTGCCAAACCTGATTACCTAAGTTCAAGTCCCAGGACCCACATGGTGGAAGGAGAGAACTGATCCCCACAGCTGTTCTCTGACCTCCACAATTGCACTGTTACACACACATACAAAATATAAATAAATCCAATTTGAAAATCCTTCCCAATTCAAATACATTATATAACATTAAACTCTATTATGACTTTCAACCCACACTGGCCTCTGAATTTCCTCGCCTACGCCCCGTTGAGCAGTCGTGGGCGCTTTATGTTTTTGACCATGCTGTCCCCTGTCTGGGGAGTGGGAATCTCTCCTTTCAGTGTGTGGTCTCTCACTATGGGCCCCTTCTGCCCTCTGGTGTCTCACCAATGCATCATCAGCAGGGGAGTCTCAAGCTAAAAGCAAGCACTCCAGGGACTTGAGGGGGATGGGTGTCCAGCAGTGGCTGCAAAGGGACTTTGCCCAGAGAGCAAGCTGTTTTAGTCATGACTTCCTTCCGGAACAAATCATGTTTTGTTCTTGCTTACTAGCCCCGGGGAAGCGAGAGGGCCTCTCTCTCCTTTCTCCTGCCTGCAGCCTGTTGCCTGGTCTTCACTGAGGTCATAGTTCTCAATCCTAGCAACAAACATCAAGTCACATGCCCGTGTTGAAAACTCAATTAAAAAAAGAAAAGAAAAGAAAACTCAGTTTTTGCATCTTAGATTCTTTTTTTTTTTTTTTTTTCCCAGGCTGTTTCTCTGATTGGTCAGACTGGTTGCTTGGTTGCTAAGTAGGAAAGCAGGAAGCCTCGGAGCTGGGTACCCATGAGGTGACTCTTCAGATGCTGTCCTCTGCTACCTTTTCCCCCTCCTCAATCCTTTTCTGCTTGGTTAATTCTATTATATGAGGTATTTTGTCTTTGTTATTGTTTTAAAACAGGGTCTTATATGGCTCAGGCTAGCCTCAAACTTGTGATGTAGCTAAGGATGGCCTTGAATTTCCGATCTTCCTACCTCCTCCTCTCCAGTGCTGGGGTATGCACCACTATGCCTGATTTATGGGGTGCTGGATATTGAACTTAGGGTTCTTTACATGCTAGGTAAGCACTCTACCTAGCATGTAAAGAACCCTACAAGCTGAGCTACATCCCTAGCCTTAATGTATGTGCTTGACTTGTGTTATTTTTACTTATGTGTATGTGTGTACATCTTCGTGTGTGTGTGTGTGTGTGTGTGTGTGTGTGTGTGTGTGTGTGTGTGTGTTTAGGTGCCCAAAGAAGCCAGAAGAGGGCATCAGATCCCCTGGAGCTTGAGCAGGTGGGTTGTGAGCAGTCCGATGTGGGTGCTGGGAACTGATCTCTGGTGTTCTGCAAGAGCATCTGCCCTTAAAGGCTGAGCCGATTTCCCAGCCCCATGTACTGTATGAGCCTGAATGGAAAAGACTCTTCTGTCCAAGCCCCCACCCCTCTGAGGGAATCTGGAGGCTTAGTTTTTCTTTCTCACGAGGCTATATCTGAATTAGGATGGGCCTAATTTGAGAGGCCTGCAGAGTGCTGTTTAACCATGGCCTTGGTTGTGAAGTGGTGCCCCTGCCTGGCCAGGCTGGATGATCCAGAGGCCAGACTGCATGCTGTGACAGAAAGGTACCAATTCAAATGTGCCCTGAGATTATAGCACCCGGTGTTTGGAGACGTGAGACCGACCAACGTCATTTGCCCTTGGGACAGAGTTGTACAGCTTTTAAAGACAGACTGGTAGACACAGTTCAATTTGTCTCCAACCTCTTTCATAGTCATAATTAACTTGCCTTCTACTTAGATGACAGACACCAGCTTGTCTTGATTCCTCTCTGTCATTCTAAGTGCTCATTAACGAAGAGGCCCCCATCAATCATTTGAAGTAAGTGGTTCAAAAACCCGTATCAGGTGTTGATGGAGACTGTCTAGAAGTAGTGTGTAGAGAGAGCAGTCAGGCTGAGGTCTGTGGAGTGGGCGGTGGGGTGGAGGTCAGGCTGGCAGCAGGAGTTTAGTTCTAGGTCCCGCCTCTTTCAGACTGTGAGCTAAGTAAATATCGGACAGATTTATTAAGAGCCTTCAGCCGGGCGGTGGTGGCGCACGCCTTTATTCCCAGCACTCGGGAGGCAGAGGCAGGCGGATCTCTGTGAGTTTGAGGCCAGCCTGGTCTCCAAAGCGAGTTCCAGGAAAGGCGCAAAGCTACACAGAGAAACCCTGTCTCAAAAAAACCAAATAACCTACACGAAACAAATCCGGAGCCTTCAGAGTAATCATCTGTGACGTTGAACAATGAACGAGGAACAGGAAGATGAACTCCACCCCTGAGGCTGTGCAGTCTGCAGGTGAAGTCATTAATGATATTGCTTTCATTTACCTAATACACACCAAGGAAAGTCTATCAGTGCTAGATGGGTGCAGGCTGCCAATGTAGCTCAGTTAGTGTAACTGGTATACTACGTAGTAGACTAATACAGTATACTGTATAATGTAGCTCTGTTAGTGTAACTTTTGCCCAGTGTGCCCAAAGCCCTGGGCTCCAGCCCCAGAGGCAGGAGGGAAACAGCTGAAGGCTAGCCTTGGCCACGGGAGACTCTGACTCAAAGAAAGAGGGGTAGAACTTGTGTGGCGACTGGTGTTTTAGATCATGGAGACACAACTTCTGGAGGGAACTGATACTCCTTCAAGGAAGTAAGTTAGATCTCTTGGGACTAGGTTAGTTACCCAAACCAGAGCGAGGTCTTAACAAGCGAGGTTATCCCCTCCATCTTCTGTTTTGCTATGTGGTTACTGGTTAAGGGGGTCCTCACCAGGACTCTGGCATGCTGTTTGGACCCTCCAGCTACTAGAATAGCAAGCCAAGTAAAGCTCTTTAGAAAATGCCTACCCGGTCTCAGGCACTTTGTGGTAACAACAGAAACCAACACAGTGTCCAACAACTACCTCTAGTGATAAAATGATAAGTTTGGCATATGGTAGTAAAGTTCATCATTTTGACTTTTCATTTCAAAATGAGGTCAGGGAACGCGTCTTTGACTGAGTCAGTACTAGGTTATGTTACAATAGGTGAAAATCGTTCTGGTTTCATTACTTAGAACCTAGGAGTGGGTTCTTAGAGAGGCATATTTTTCTGAAACTTTTGCTTTGTTTTATTTTTATTTATTTATCTATTTATTGGGTTATTCGAGACAGGGTTTCTCTCTGTGTAGCCTTGTCTGTCCTGGAAATCGCTCTGTAGACCATGCTGGCCTCAAACACAGAGATCCGCCTGCCTCTGTGCTGGAATTTTAATTCCTGTGCCACTACGCCCCGCTTGCTTTATTTGCTTGTTTGTTTGTTTGTTTGTTTGTTTGTTTGTTAAGACTGGGTCTCATGTAGCCCAGCCCAGGCTGGTCTTGAAATCTCTATAGGCAAAAATGGCCTCCAGATCACGACCCTCCTACCTGAGCCTGAGTGCTGGGGTTACAAATCAGCTCTTCCATGCTTTGCTCTGAGGATAGCTTTGAACTCCTAATCCTCCTGCTTCAACTTCCCAATTTTTTCTGAAGGTAAATTTCAGATGTCAATTGAACATAGCCTAGTCAGCAACACAAAAACCCATTAGGCCAGATATGGTGGCTTACACCGGTATCCAAGCATCCAGGGAGCTGCGGCTGGAAGATCTCCACAGGTTGGGGGCCAACCTGGGCTACTGAATGAAACCCTGTTCCAACATCTCTCCCTCTTCAAAAGAAAAAAAAAGAACCCAGCACCTTAGCCTTTTTAGAATTGCAGGGCCCCAATTCTAGACAGAATGGCAGAAGCCAGAGCAAGAAACAGAAAAAGGAAATAGTGTTGGGGGTGATTGGAAAGAGGAAAGCCTCTCCCGGTTCATCTCGGGAACATGCCCCTGAGAGAGGCCATGGCCGCGCTGGTTATTTGTGTGTGGCACTGTGTTTTCTTCTTCCCTGTCCAATCTTTCCCTTCGTTAGCAGTGATCATAGAATTTCCCCGGCGAAAGAATCTTTTCTTTTTCTTTCTTTTTTTTTTTTTAGACTGGAAAAATTTGGCAAAATGTCACAATGTTCTTGTGTCCCAGGAACTCCACATCACTGGGTCTCAGAAGCTCTCCAGGGGACAGACAATAAGACCACAGTCTGCACAGAGCCTTCTGTGTGGCTTGGACAGCTGGGGTAGAAACAATCGGATTAATGTTTGCTAAAACTGGCCTTTTTTCTCCTCTTTCTCTCTTTTAAACAGCTGCTTCTTGGTGATGATTTTTCCACTCCATCTAGTGTTCCATCTAATTTTTTTAACCAATA
Source organism: Peromyscus nudipes (assembly GCA_902168325.1). Classification (NCBI taxonomy): domain Eukaryota; kingdom Metazoa; phylum Chordata; class Mammalia; order Rodentia; family Cricetidae; genus Peromyscus; species Peromyscus nudipes. The sequence goes on from CABHPH010113517.1 coordinate 13,805, forward strand.
TTGTTTATGTTTCCATTAACAGAAATTGTTTATTGGGTGAGAGAGATGGCTCAGTGGACCTGGTAAAGGCATTTACCACTCAAGGTTATGGACTGGGGTTCAATCTCCAGAACCACAATGGATGGAGAAAAGGCTTCCTAACAGTTGTCCTCTGACCCTACACACACACACACACACACACACACACACACTGTGGCATTTGAATGCACACTAATAATAACAAGTAAACCTAAAATTTTAAAAGACAAATTGTTTTTATCTCCAATCCATCTTATGTCCATTGTGCACTCAGAAGTTATAGCAGGCCAGCTGGTGACCTTCTAAAAGGTACATGTCACCAGATTCATGAAGGTGATGTTGTTTGAAAACAAAAGCTTTGCAGATAAAATTAAACAGAGGATTTTGGCACAAGACCATCTTTCGTGTGGGGTTATTCTGGTTGATCCCGAATCTGGTGAGTGTCCCTGTGTTAGACAGTGACCCTGGAGGTGTGCACAGATACCAGGGACAGAAGAGGGGACAGAGCAGAGAAAGATAGGAGCAGCTGACCCAGGAGTGATGCGGCCAATGGCTGCCTGGGGCTTCCGAGGGCTGCGAGGGGCAATGAAGGATTCTATGTAGGAGACTCTGCCTTTCTGGTCTTGGGAAGAGTGGACCAGAAAGAATAATAAATACTAGTTGTTTTAAGATACCCAGTGCTAGGTGTGGTGGTGCCCACTTGTCACCCCAGCCCTCGGGAAGTAGGGATAGGAAGGTTAAAAGTTCAAGGCCAGCTTCAGCTACACGTTGAGCTTTAGGTTAGTCTGCATTACGTAAGACCCTAACTCAAACATAAAATGAAATAAAATAAAATTTACCACAGTGTTAAGGTATCCAGATTGCAAAAAAAAAAGTTTCTCTCTCTAAGAGGAATCCTTGTGCTGAGCCTGTAGGTGGCTTAGGCGATTGACTGAACTGGTCCCTATTATCTTCTCTACTTGTGATGACGGCACAGTCTCAATTCCAATCCCCCACCTTACATTGCCTGTATCCCTCGGGAATGGTCCACAAGATAGCATCCAGGAAGTGTGACTATCCAGAGTAAAATGCGGTACCCAGTCCTTCTCCTTTATAAGAAAGCATATAAAGGGTCATTCATGACACTTCTGCCTTCTATATTTGCAGCAGTCATATAAGCAAATATTTGGGAGAGTGTGTTCAGGATGGAGCAGCAGCCTGCAAGCCAGCTGGGCTCTGAAAGGAAGGAGAAGCCTCCTCAGAGCTGCTTGTGACCAGGACCTCAAAGGGCCTGAGAAGGGAGAAGTGTGTATTGTGGGCAAAGTCCTGTGGGCATCTGTGGCTTAAACAGCAGAAGGCTCAGATTGACAGCTCAGGGCCAAAGGGGTCGTTGAGCACAGAAATAGGTCGAAGAGAGTGAGTGGTGCTAGGCTGCTCAGGGCAGTACACATACTCCATGACTCAAACTAACTTGTCCAAACCAACTGGCCCTCTTCTCTCTGCCCCTCCCCCGAGGCTTCCCCAGTTCATGGAAGGCATTATTGGGACCTACCCAGTTCTTGCAGACCAGGCTATATGGCATGATTCTACCTTCTCCTCCTGAAACTACCCAGTTCCCCCCTCCACCCCCCCACCCCCGGTTCCTGTGCCAAGCAATCACCATTTCCCTGCACCCTTCCTTTCCTATGTCCCTTCCAACCTAACCCTGGCCCTCAGTCTGGCTCCCCTCTGCCCTAGCCTGTACCTAATACCAGAGGGCTCCACTTAGAAAACCATCTAATCCAGATGTCTGTGCAATACACTGTAGAGGGTCACAGACCCTGAGTAACGCAGCTTTTGGATGTTAATGCTGCAGGCAGCAGCCAGGAGCCCGTAGCAGAAGGTGGAATGTCCTGTGTGGCCTTCCCTGGGGATCAGCACACCGTTTCCTCCAAGCATCTCTACAGTCAGTTCTAAGCTATAGTGCTCCAGCATCTGCCCTCTGTGGCTGTTTATCTTCATGTCCCCAGATCCCCAGAGGACATATTGGGTTTTTTTGTTTTTGTTTTTGTTTTTTTTGTTTTTTTTTTGAGACAAGTTCTTGTGTCCTTAAATTCACTAATTCACTATGTAGGCATGGATGAGGGAGAGAGGGAAAAATGCTTAGGTGGTCTTTCGGTTAATTTCCTCTGGTCTCTCACTTCAACAATGAACACAGAAGACTTTGTAACTACACATGGTGTGTGGATTTCTTCCCACCAACGAGCAAGCTGGGCTGGTTAGTCTTTTGTCAACTCGCTACAAGCCAGGCTCATCTGGGAAGAGAGATCCTCAGTTGAGAAAGTGCTTCCATAAGATTGGACTGTAGGCCTGACTGTGGAGCATTTTCTTCCTTTTCCTTTCCTTCCCTTTCCCTTTCTTTCTTTTTCTTTCCCCCCTCTGGAGACAGTTTCTCTGTGTAGCACTGGCTGTCCTGGAACTGGCAGTGCAGGCCAAGCTTACCTCAGACTCAGAGATCCACCTGCCTCTGTCTCCCTAATGCTGGGATTAAAGGTGTGCGTCACCACCAAGAAAATGCAGTGGAACATTTTCTTTCTTTCTTACTTTCTTTTTTCCTTTCTTTCTTTCTTTCTTTCTTTCTTTCTTTCTTTTCTTTTTCTTTTTTTTCTTGGCTTTTTGAGACAGGGTTTCTCTGTGTAGTTTTGGTGCCCGTTCTGGAGCTCGCTCTGTAGATCAGGCTGGCCTCGAACTCACAGAGATCCCCCTGGCTCTGCTGGGATTAAAGGCGTGTGCCACCACCTCCTGGCGGAACAGTTTCTTAATGATTGGTGTAGGAGGGCCCAGAGTACTGTGGGTAGTGCACACAGGTGATCCTGTGTGATATAAGAAAGCAAGCTGAGCTGGGCGGTGGTGGCGCATGCCTTTAATCCCAGCACTCGGGAGGCAGAGCCAGGCGGATCTCTGTGAGTTCAAGGCCAGCCTGGGCTACCAAGTGAGTTCCAGGAAAGGCGCAAAGCTACACAGAGAAACCCTGTCTGGAAAAACCAAAAAAAAAAAAAAAGAAAGAAAGCTGAGCAAGCCACAAGGAGCAAGCCAGTAAGCAGTGTTTCTCATTCTTCATTCCCCTGGTCTCTGCTTTAGTTCCTACCTCCAGGTTCATGTTCTGCTTCCCTCAGTGATGGACTGTGATCTGGAAGCCAAAGGCAAATTAACTTTCTTTCCCAGGTTGCTTTTGGTCCATGTTTTAACATGGCAACATAGAGGCAAATTACAACAGAGCCGTTCTGCAGTGGGTACTGGCCAAGAGTCCTTAGTACAGTTCAGTTTTGATACAACTGGTCTACCTGAGAGAGCACCATAGTCCAGAAGTCAAGGCTCAGTTCTGGGACAGTTCCTTTTTGTTTTTTTTTGTTTTTTTTTTTTGTTTTTTTGAGACAGGGTTTCTCTGTATAATAGTCCTGGCTGTCATGGAACTTGCTTTATAGAACAGGCTGGCCTCGAACTCACTGAGAACCTCCTGCCTCTGCCTCCCAAGTGCTGGGATCAAAGGCGTGTGCCACCACCACCCGGCCTTCCTATTTTTTTTAAAAAGAGATTTATTTATTTTGAATTTATGTGTATGGGTGTTTTGCCTCCATAAATGTCTGTGCACTCGTGCATGCCTGGTTCCCGAGCAGGCCAGAAAAGGGAGTTGGATCCCCCTGAAACTGGAATTAGAGATACTTATGAGCCATGCTGTGGGTGCTGGGAATTGAACCCGTGTCCTCTCAAAGAACAGCAAGTGCTCTTAACTATGGAGCCATCTCTCCAGCAACCCCTACCCTCCTTTTCAATCTTTGCTTCTGACCTACTGTCCAGTTGTAACAGCATCCTAGGAAACAGGCTTACCTGTTCATTATGAAGGGTATTACAAAGAACACATGAAGAGATGAGTGGGCTGAGGTTCAGAAGACAGGGTCCAAAGCTTCCTCGTCATCTCTGAGTGTTCTGTCCTGCAGGAATCTCCATCTGCCAGCTCTTCAAAAGCTCTCTGAATCCTGCCCATTGGGTTTTTTATGAAGAATGCATTCCACAGGCATGATGTGAGCATGGACAACTAAATACAAAGGTGATTGGGCAAAAAGGCTGTCATCTTATGCAAATAGACTGGGCAGGGACACCCAGCAAAGCCTGTCAGTTCAGATTCTTTAGTGTGTGGGGTTAAGGTGGCTGTCACTCAGTGGTGGAGTGTTTCCCTAATGTGAAGCCCTGGATTCAAGATCCGGGTATGGCAAAAACAGTAGCATTTGTCCTCACAGGCAGTGGGCAGCACTTTCTGGGACATGGGAGTCTCACTATTATCACACAGGAATGGGGTGTAGAATTTCTTTATGGAAGCTCCAAGCCAGGAGCAACAGTGAAAGAGAGATGTCTGGGGACTGCAGTTTCTGTAACCATGTCTAGGAACCAAGGATGAGAATCATGAAAAGAAATTATAATACTTGAACCGGGCCAGTGGTGGCACACACTTTTAATCCCAGCATACAGGAGGCAGAAGCAGATGAATCTCTGAGTTTGAGACCAGCCTGGTCTACAGAATGAGTTCCAGGAAAGCCAAGGCTATTCAGAGAAACCCTGTCTTGAAAATTGAAGGGAAATATATATATATATATATATATATATATATATATATATAAACACAAGGGGTGATGAATAAGGGGAGATGTTTTTTTTTGTAATA
>CABHPH010113521.1:0-23577 GCA_902168325.1 Peromyscus nudipes
ATATATATATATATATATATATATATATGAAAGATACAGAAATATCACTGAGTAAGAATGTGGCTCCTGGGTTCCTACCTCTTCTCATTTGGCATAAAAGGACTTGAGTACTCTGGGAGAAATCTGAAAGATGTCATAGCTGATGTCCTGATCCTCAAGGTGATGTTTGAAGTGAAGATGAATAGAGATTCATGCCACTTTAATTTTTCAGTTATTCTTTTTAAGTAATAAAATGGCATAACAAGAAACATCAACCTCTAAGAATATGGCATTGGCCAAAGATTAGTTATTGTTAAAATTAGTCAATATATCATTTCCCTCCCTCCATCCCAGGAGCTACCTTCAGCCCACACTCTGTTCTCATCTAACAGTATTCACTTCCTATCTGGGCTCAGCTTTTCTGTTCCAAATTTAAGAACTCTTATTAAAATTCTATTGATTTCTAGATGTGTAAGTTACTCTAAGTTCTGTAAGGGCCAGTAAGTCTATGAATTAGTATTTTTTCACCTCTATGTAAAGTGGGGAGTTGGAGGCACTGAAAATAACCTTACAGAAAAATGAGTAACAATGTATGTATTGTTTTAAAGTTAGAGGGACAGGTTTAGTGGTTGGACTAAGAAAATAAGAGTCTGAGAAAAAGAGACTTGTGCTTAAGAGTCCAGCAAATATACCATTGGAAATTGGGACCATCCCAGAAACAGGGTGGTGGTGGGCAAGCTGGCAGCCAAAAGCACCTAGAATTATACCTGAAGTGAACTTGTCATTATTGATGGGCAATACCAAATATGGCATCTCAAAAGGGCTTCCAGAACCCCAAACAGACCATTTCCTTGACAATTGAATGAGCAGTTGTGTGGTGACGAGTGAGTAACAACAGCAGAGGATTCCAGCATTATTTCCATATTGACTAAAGACATCCAGAGAGAGTCCGATTCCACACACAGTATTTTATTTAGAAGTACACATTTGAAATGGCATATGAACAGAATACCGTGAAAGACAGAACCTCATTCCTTTATATATTAACATCAACAGCTTTTAATCAAGTATAAAATGCTGTCTTTTGCTTGAATAATTTTCTTAAGAAATTAAAATATGCAAATCAATGAAAAATGTCTCCAAGTAATAGTATGATTATGTGATAAGGATTTTTATCCATCATCATGAATGTCACTTATCACAAATGCCCTTCAGAAGGCAAGGCACGGATGCTTGCTGTGTAGATCGTTCCAAAACTCAAAAGAATTGATTTGTCTTGCTAACATTTTTTTTTTCTTGCAACCAAGCTCATGTTTGCAATTTCTTGCTGATTCAGAGCCTGTGAATAGGTACTGTTTGGTTTGGGATATCCCTTCAGAAAACTAATTTCTGGCACCAGGGAGTTAATTTTCATGCATTTTTGCATGATACCCACGAGGTTAATTATTAAGCAGGTGGTGCACATTTCATTTCCAGGAGGAAATAGACATCTCTTCAACAGTCCACAGTGAGAGTGGAAAGAAGAAGGAAGAAGATCTGATCTTCATTTCACTGTTGATGGAGTGAATATCCTGAATGGATATTCTGCAGCAGCCTAATGAGGCCACACAGCTCGCAGCGGAAATTTGAAATATTCTGAGACACCATAGAAGATTCAAACTTCCTTTCATTTTCTCATTTCTAAGAGCTTTTATGCCACTCCTCCAACTAAGACACTGCTTGTCTCACTCTTCTTCACTCCTCTTTGACAGTGTGTGCTTGTTCGTGTGTGACAGCAGGTTCCAGCCACAGCCGCCGAAGCCCCAAACAAGCACCTGAGTTTGATGTCCGTCCATGAGCAGTGTCAGGGCAATGCTTATGCTCTTTAAATTCTTGCCCCTTTTAGAAATGACCATGACACACCCCCAAGGCACACACCACGGGCACTGTAGCATGCTAAGTGAGTTGTTCCATGTCTCTTGAATAATTCATTTCACTGTGAAAGACACACTTCAAGCCCCATTTGGAATCCAATGTGCAACATGGCTCTAGCAGAAGCCAAGTCTGTAGCCCCAGGAAATAAATACTGCAGTCAATATTTATTGAAATCCTTTATTGGCTGGAGGCTACCTTCTTTTAAATTTAGACGGATGTCTTTCAAGTCCTGTGGCCTGTAAACCTTTGCCACTCATGTGATTTATCTACTCTATGAGTAAAGAAAAAATCCCTAACCTTTAAAACTGTTATTCTAACATTTTTTTTTTGTCAGAAGTCCTGAAAATTCCCAGTGTGCCTTAAGAACACGATAAAATGCTTGCTCCATCATCCCAGATTTCTCTTACTTGCAATGGCACAGAGGTTTCTTCCCATCATAGTACGTCCTGCACTCTCTACACACCCAAGTCAAAATGCTTGTTCATAGTAGACAAGCTGTGGGGGGAGGGGGTAGAATAATGAATTTCTGTTGGTTAAGCAAAACAGCACAGGGTTTTCTTCTACAGGTACAGACACAGATAAAGAAAACCTGAGCCAAACAAAGTAAATTATCCACTTTTTAATCAAGATTTTTGCTTAAAGCCCAGCCTTTGGAAGTTGTGCATACACATGGAGATTTTGAATTTTAATCCTAAGAAACTTTCCTTAAGAAATGATACCTACTAACCAAAGAGAAGAACCTTCTAAAAAAAATCACAGGTAAATATTACTTCATGAGCTGTAAGGACTTGAGGGGATGGGGGGGTAGGTATGATTCTACCAATGAGTTCTCGTTTTGAACAGGATGAAAAAGTGTGTGGTGCTTTGGAGATGAGGTCCTATGGTCTTTATCAGTTTGCACATCCCCCTCTGAGATACCAGATATCAAAACACGTCATTGCCTGGAAGACGGGGCTTGAAATAATGAAAGTTCAGAATGATAAAGTGATTGTTCTGTCTCATCCCACTCCTGAAGACAAACAGCATCCTCTTCCATCGTCTTTTCTGCCAGAGTAGCTTTTCTCTGCTTCTCCCTCCTCCCCCATCTCCCTCAGAGGAAGAGGGACTGAAGAATGAGGAATTCTGTTGTATCTTCTTTTTCCTTCAGCTAGTCTCTCTATTAACAGTCCTTATCCCTCAGCATCTCTACCTCCATCTGTTTTTCTCTCCCTCCTCTGACCACTTTTTTCTCTTTCTCTCTTGGATATTTCAGCGTGGCTCTCCTTGTTTTGCAAAGAGTAGTCCTAATTTTACACTTCTGGAAATGAGAGAATAACACTGGGCAAGAGCTGCTCGGGGAAGGAGTTGCTGCTGTTCCCGGAGGTTTTATTTGTCTTCTTTACAAGTCTCCTTGCTACCCACAAAGTGCCAAGTTCCTGATAAACGGGACAGCAAGGTGTCACATTTTTCCCCTCTAAATGCAGAGTCAACTTTCACAGCCTTGTTCCACTGTGCCGAAAAATGAAACTATAACTACATGCCAGAAGGTCCTTAAAGAGTTCCTTTCCAGATATGACCCGAGTGGCTTCCACATAGCTAAACAGGTGCTTCAGAGAAAGAGTACTTATCCTTATAAAATGATTTCCCACAAGAAAACTTGGGCACTTCAACTACCTTTTCCAGGAATCCTAGCTACACCATGGACAGCAGAACTCACATCTGGTATACAAAGTATATCAAGAGAGAAAGGCAAGAGGCCCTTCAGAGTGGGAACACAGCTCTGTGGTCCTCCCTGTTCCCCGTGGCCAGCATAGAATAAACAGCAAGTGAGTGCTGGTAATGTCTAGATCTGAGTTTTATGACCTACCCTTCTGCCAAGACTAGAACCCAAGCACATGGCTTTCTCTTCCCAGAATTTCATTGGCTCTGATTTTCAATAGTAGAAGTACCTTTGCATTTTCAATACGCCACCACTTTCAAGGCAAGGCCTCCTTCCACAGATCTATTAACTCACCCTTGCAGGGCCTGTTGCTTTGATCCAGAAGCTGACACACTATGATCATGGCCCTTATCCAGCCTACCACCTGCTTCCATAAAAGTTTCACTGTGGCACAGCCACACCCACTAGCTGGATCCACACTTGTCATAGCACAGTTGAGTGGGTATCACACAGACTCTATGGTCCTTTACAGAAACGCCTGATGACACTAACTTCCCATGACTACTAATAGTTGGTTTACGTGGATTATTAATGGCCACAGCAACTTTATAAGCATTCCATTTATATTATTAATATACCCTGAATGTTGGATATAGAGTCTTTGGGAGATTATTGGATAGAGTCCTCATGTTTGGGATTACTGACTCTGTGAGAGGGTGCACACAGAAGTTCCCTGCCCCTGCTGACAAGTAAAACCACACCAGGAAAGCAGACCAGACACTCAACCTTCTGAATTTTGATCTTAGATCTTCTAGCCTCTAGAAGTGTGAAAAACACATTTCTCTAGTTTCCAAGCCATCCTGTCTAGGATGTGCTGTTATAGAAGCCTGAAAGGACTAAGAGAATCATCATCTTAAGAAAGAAACTATGAATCTTGTAAGACATACCAGAATAAACACGGACAGTGCCTGAGAGCGCATTTTGGTGATCCTTCCTCCAACCCGACTGTGGATGGGAGGAAGCTAAAATTCTCTCAGCAAAGAAACTACACAATACTAGGATATGTTGCAAAGCAAAACATTCAGAGTGAATGTCTTTTACTTTTTTAATTGACCAAAAAAGTACCACAAAGTAAGAATGGACTTGGCCTCATAAGTACAAGAGCCAAAACCTAAGTCTACCTTTTAAAATGAAGATTCCTTGTGTAAAATCCAGGGAAGAGAGAAATTAGCCAGATACTGAATAAATGTTTGGTGAATTGATGGATGGATGATTGACGCATGATTAAGATAAACAAATGGATGGGTGGATGGATAGAAACCAGTGTATATCATAGATAGCATGGAATGACCCAAAAAAGTGAGGCCTGGGGAGATGGCTCAGCAATTAATTGTGCTTGCTGCTCTTCCAGAGGTCTCAAGTTCAATTCATAGCATCCGTGTCAGGAGGCTCACAACTGCTGTAACACCAGCTCCAGGCAACTTAGCACTCTCTTCTGACACCCACACACAGTTGGCATACATACACATGTAGGAAAAAAAGTAGAAATAATTTGAAATCATTTGGACCAAGGTAAATCCAAGGGTCCTATTTATAAACCCCTATCATCAACATGACTCAGACCCAAAAGGATTGTTTCTAGATGTTGTGGTTTGAATCTGAAATGTCCTCCCCAGAGGTTCATGGGTTTGAACATTTGGTGCCAGCTGTCCGAGAATGTTGTGGAACCTTAGGAGGTGGGGTTTTGCCAGAGCAAGTGGCTGGCCAGAGACAGGCTTTGAGGTCCATTCTCTGCTTCCTGACTGTGGAAATATTGTGGCCAGCCAGACTTCCTACTCCTGGGGCTATGCCTTCCCCACCATGATGAACTACATACCATCAAATTATAAGGCAAGCAAACTTTCCTTCCTCAGGTTTCTTCTTTTCAGGTACATTATCACAGCAATGGAGAAAGTAACTAATATACTGAGCATCTCCATCAGAGCCATGGTTGCAAGCCGCGGATGTACATTAGGATCCCCTAGGGATCTCCTAAAGATACAATCTCTCAAACCTCATCTAAATTGAATCTGAGTCCTTGGGAGTGAAGACTTGATGGACATGGGACTATTCAGTGACAGAGGCTGGGAGCCATTGAATAAAGGCAACTGGAAACGGCAGAGTAAATCACAGAACTCGAGCCCTCACTGGCTTTTCAGATACAGGAGCAGTAATAGCCTCATTATTCCCAAAGCTAACCTCCGTTAGGTCTTTCCTCACTTGCTGATTGTAGCAGGTTAACTAATACAGACCTCCTAGAATGAGAGAAGCCCACTAAACTGAATCATTGTCGTGAAATGAGATCCCACTTGTTAATCATCAAATTCTGAGTGTCTGCCCTCTCCATTCACGTCTGTTCTGAGTGTTACAGGAGACAGTAATCATAGTGAGACTCCATGTCCTCTTCTCTGACCTACAGAAACTAAGAAAGACAGATCAGGAGACATTTGAAGTAAGGCAGTGTATTGATGATAATGTATTTTCTCTTTTGTCTGATTTCTTTTTTTTAAAAAAAAAAAAGAAGTTTACAATGACATAGAAAACATTTGGGGGGAAATATTCAGAAATGGGGATCTTACGCACTAGCTTGGGTTTTGGTCTTCTGATATGGGAAAATAACTAGTAATGCTTCTAGAATATTTGTAGATCTGGCTAATGAGGAATCCAAGGTACTAACTCGAGATTCTCTACAGATGCAGTCATGGTTTCTGAAACAAATCTAACTTTCCATATGAAATATCATCTCCTCAAGGAAAGTGCAGGCTCAGGGAGGTAGAATGGGAACAGAAGGACAATGCTGATTCCAAAGGAGATCTGCCTACCAAACTCACCCAGATCCTCAGGGGCCACTCGTTCCTAAATGAACCACCTGGTCCATGTAACGGGGAATAAATCTTTTCCTAGGTTATTTGAGCATTAGTCCCGCAGAGAGTGATTCCAAGATGCAGAAAGAAAGAAATTTAAATCACAAAGAGAATAAACAATGGTAATACCTTCTCTTTCAGCATAAAGGACTTAGTTTATTCTAAGATTTTCCAACCACCCTGATTCTGAAGCAGCTCTGTGGCAGACACTAAAACTGCATCCATTTGGAGCCAGACTCCCACTGTTTAGGCATTGCACAGATTCCCTAATATGATCCGTCATGTCGTTTACGGAACAACTGAATAGGGAACTGGAAGCGGGTTTATCGTCACCATGAGGATGTCTGAACAGTCTCTAATATCTGAAGTGAGCTGGAAAACAAAGGCCAATTCTTTTTTAAAAAAAGAAAAAACAGTTAGGCGAATGGCTTATGGTGGCCATGGTGAGCTGAAATCCACCTTTTTTAACTCTCATATTTCAAACTATTCCTGACACTGAGCCATGGGATTACTCTAAAATAGTGTGTTGTTGAATGTTTTGTGGGATTGGGAAATGGGCGTTTTTTTAAGGCTCAACACAAGTAACTAAATCATCAATAACAGAAAGTTTTCCAAATAATGACATATTTTAGAAATAGGGTTCTCATGCAAAAATATCATTACTTCCCTACCAGGAAGACATACCAGGTACACATACCAGGAAGACAGACAAATGGCTGGCTAACTCCCTACTCTTCTAAGTGGAAAGAGCTAATAAGAGAACACCAGCAATCTGCTAAGGAACTTAGAAAGCCTCTTTTTATTTTCCAAAAAAATTTTTTTTTTGCATTTATGTCTGTATGGGCCATGCTTGATCACATTTCTTGTATAATTAGCAAGAGTGTTTCTGCAGCTTGGAAGCCAGAGATAAAAATTAATATATTGGTTGATACCCACAACAGTCTCTCAGGTGTCATCATTGAGAATTATTATTTTCAGCAGTTCATGGCTCATTTCTTTAAAATTAAAATTAGTATTGTGGCACCCAAGGATAATTTTCCAGCTGTCTCTACAGAGAATAATATAAGGTTGGTGAGTTTAATGAATGATAGTTCACTGTCATTCAGAGTCAATGCAATGAATGAGTTTGGATTTGGTAGGAACTAGAATCATCGCCTTACCACTGTATCTTCATTAATACAGCCATGTTAGCTGATAAACTATGCCCAGCATCTCAATTACCTTATCAAAGAAGATGATTCCTAATGACCAAGGAGGGGATAGGGAAGCAAGGAGAAATCAGGGCCAAATTAGTGGAGATGAAATTGAACTGTCGCAGATTGGCAGTTCAGGTCCAAACTAGTTAGCAGGAAATGTCTAGCTAAAATTAGCAGGAAGATGTGAAGGCAGTGTGGGAAACGAAAATAAATAGGAACCAGATTGTGAAGGTCATGGAAGGTGACAGGGAGGCGGGAGGCTCTACAACTTCTCTAAACAAGCAATCCATATCAGCTGATGTACACAGTTATGGAAGGTTCACAAACACACACCAGCCAATGGGCGTGTGATCCAGATGGCTAGCAATGCTTAAGGTCTTTATGGAGAACCTATGGGTGAGACCCATGTTGGTACTGTGTATTGGATTCCTTTGCTGGTGAATTCTTTCCAGACAGACCATCCCCTGCACGTTGTTTCCTGTGCTCCCTGTCAGTTGCCTTCTAGCTGGATTTGGCCTAGAGCACAGAAAAGAAAATGGACAGCAGGGGAAAGGAAGACCCTGGAGCATTTCTGATCCACCCTGTCTGTGCTAGGTAGCAGCTGTGTGAGAGAGTACATCCCCTCCTTTGTCCCCACTCCCACTGAGTGTTCAGCAAGGAGTGACCCCCATTCATGGGCTCCAGCACTACCAGCTTCTCTCTGTTTATCTTTCAAATGCAGATGGCCACAGCTACTGTTTCCAGACTACCTACTGGCCTCACTCGCCTCCTCAGTTTCCTAGCCCATAATGACTGTTCCTCGTGATAAATGTATTTTAAGTGCTTTACTTAGAATGGTTTGTTTCTGTGGATGGATTAAATCCTCTCTCTCTGTTTTTCCCATTTTCTCCTTCATATCAACTCCTGCACTAAAATCTCAGGGAACATCAAGGAAGAAGGGCTGGAAAGATTATGAGACAGGGCACCAGGAAGTCCACTGTGAGACTGTGTCTCCTAGACATGATAGGGAAGCTACACCATGATACAACCATCAACAGTATGGCTGCCTAAACAAGACCTGAACAATGACAACATCGATAGACATGCTAACATGGAAGGGGGAAATTTCACTTCATCCCACCCCTAGACAAGGAACTACAGGCAATTAATTACTGCTAAGAGAGGGGGAATTAGTCTTTCCCAGAGACGAGCCCCTTAATTGGTTATCCAATACCAAGTGATCAGCCCTGAAATCCTATACATGCAAGCAACCCTAAACAGATTCAGTTGGTTGTATTTGTATATTTATGTGTTTATATATGTGTCATAGTTAGGGTTATAATTGCTAAGATGAAACACCGTAACCAAAGCAATTCTTACAAAAGGAAAGCATTTAATTTTCTTGTTTATGGCTTAGAGGGTTATCCAGATCGATCAAGACCAGAAGCAGACAGGTATGCACTGGAACAGTAGCTGAGAGCTTTACATCCTGATCTGAGGGCATCAGGCAGAGAGAGAGAGAATGGGGCTGGCTTGGGCTTTTGAAATCTCAAAGTCTACCTAGCCCCAGTGACACACCTTCTCCAACAGGGCCATGCCTTCTCCAACAAGGTCACACCTCCTAATCCCCAGAGTCCACCAACTTGTACCTAAACATTCAAATCTATGAGCTTATGGGGGCCATTCTCATTCAAACTACCACAGTATATAACAAAAATAATCAAAGAAAGAGAGGCCATCAATTTGAGAGGGAATAAGGGGACACGTGGGAGGGGTTGTAAGGAGGAACCAGAAAGGGGGGAATGAGGTAATTATATTTTAATTATGATTGTAAATATTTTTAAGAATTTCTGTATTTTAACTTTATCTTACATGTATGGCTCCATAGATACCTGTGCACCGCTTGCATGACTATGGAGGCCAGAAAAGGGCCTCAGATCCCCTGGACCTGGAGTTGTAGAAAGTTGTGAGCTGATATATGGGTGCTGGGAGTGGAACTCAGGTGTCCTGGAAGAGCAGCCAGTACTGTAAGAGGTTGAGCCATCTCTCCAGCTCTAAAAAAAAAGTATGTTTTAAAGACTCGAGGGAAAAGGCTATGAGTCCTGCCCCAGAGAAACATTGCAAGGCATCAGATCACCAGAAAATAAAACCATTCCATCAAGAGCAGTAGGTGGGGATGGAAGCCACACACACCACCAGGGGAGGAAGAGAGACAAATAATACAATTTAAATATAATCGGAAGTCACTGACATTCAGAAGGAGTCCACTGCTGCCTCTTAGGGATCATTACCATATAGCTTCCTATAATCTCCTTAAAAAGTGAAATTAAAAGTCACCCTTGCTCTCCAGCTGCCTGCCTGTTTGCTCAATGGAATGAAATCCCTCTTCCTAATGCTGCAAATGAGCTGCCGACTTCAAAAATCCCTGAGACACTCCTGGCATTTTCTTGAAGAAAGTTCCTCCTCAGCCACCCTTCATTAAGCGAAGGCAGCCGAGAGGCTTCTTTCCCGCCTCCTTCAAAGAGCACAGTGGAACCTTCTGGATTTCCTGTGTTCGGTTCTCAGCAGCGTGGGCCAGCTGAGAGGCAATTCAGTCCACGTGGGAATCACTCATGTTAACACACTCAGTGGTGCTGTCTCTCTAGATGTGCCGGAGAACATCTGCCTCTGTGTTCTATGGCCCTGGGGGACAGTGGGGAAGCTGTGTTTGAGCTTTGGTGAGAGCAACAGAGATGCCTTCCTCTGGCACGCACTCCCTCAGCTCCTCTGACAGCCTCCCTTGGGAGCCTCCAAGGCTCGGAGCCCCCAATGAACCCAAGAAACTGCCTTCAAGACAGCTTGCACATCAGCAGTCAAAGTAACTACTGTCCATGAATTTAAGAGAGGGCTGGAGTCTCCACCCTCCCCCAGTAATAGTACAGAGTAGTGGCCACCAGCCACTCAGAGCTGGGAGCTCAACTTAAACTCTGAGCTCCACCACCTACTGAGTGGTTAAAGCAGCTACTTCTCTGTATTTCTACCTTCTCATCTGTAAAGGGAGGTGTGGGGATCTGCAAAATGAAAGTGCTAACCTCAAGACCATTGTAGGAATCAAACGGGTTAGTTAGCCTGTGCAAAATGCTTATGGTCTCAAAATAAGTGAAACTTGCTATATGAGAATTCTGTTTTCTAAATATCCAAGCAGAGAGCTTGTGGCAGCTGCAACTCGTGTACAATGATGTCGTTGTTATTCGTGCCTTCACTGGTTTCGAGACATCCACCACCCTGCTACCAGCACCTCTGGGAGAAGGCACACTTTGAGCACCTAGCCTACCACAGGCAGAAATTGGTAGAGATTTGTGGTGGTTAATGTTAACTGTCCAGCTTGACAAATGAAGGATCTCCTGGGAGATAGCCTCTGGGGGTGCCTGTGAGAGATGGTCTCGGTTAAAGATGATTTTTAGTGTGGGATGTGTGTGTGTGTGTGTGTGTGTGTGTGTGTGTGTGTGTGTGTAGATACCACATGTGTACAGGTGCCAGCAGGGGGCAAAAGTTTGCCTCAGATCCCCTAGAGCTGGAGTTACAGGAACTTGTGAGCTGCCCAGCATAAGTTCTGGAAATCAAACTCCAGTCCTCTGGAAGAGCAGCAAATGTTCTTAACCCGGGAGCCATTTCTCTAAGCCCTTGATGGCTTTGAGGTGAGAAGACCTGCCCACTGAGAGTGACACCATTCCCTGGCTGGGTCCTGGACAGCGTAAGAGAGTTGAGAAGGAGCATCCATTAATTATTCTGTTTCTCATGTCATGTGACCAGCTGCTTAAGGCTCCTGCTGCCTTGATTTTCCCCACCATGATTACCGGTAACCTGAACTGTGAGCTAAAATGAGCCCTTTCTCCCTTATACGGCTTTTGTCTGAATATTTTATCACAGCAGCAGGAAGAGAAACTAAAATGGGATCTTTTTTAAAATTTGGAGAACCTATGCCTTTCTGGGTAGCTAATGCCGGCACCCCATCCACAGTGCTTTGTAAATCTCATCACGCTTTTAAACATCCCCTGGGGGTTATAGCTACGGATCTAGTGCGAGTTAATCTTACGGCTTCAGAAATAGGAGGCTGCATCTCTAACCCACTTCCCGCTGACTCTGAGGATGCTGGCCTGTGGACAACACATTCGGTCTCAAGGCTTCTGTGCACACCAAACCCAGTGTCCTTCGACCGTCCACAACTAGCACCCACCCCTCTCCCAGCAGGCTACACTTAGGCTCCAGGGGCAGCCACGCTGCCATATACCGAGAGCTGGTGAACGTAAGAATTGGTGTCCCTGGGGGGCAGCCCTTAATTAACACTAGGTGGGGTGTATCACATATAAATGCTTCAGGGACCCCACCTAACCCGGATAATTGTGAAGTATGGTCAATGTTTTCTACACTCCTCTAAGGGACTGAGCCAGCGTTAGTGGCTGTGGAACCCTGCTCGCTTTCACTTCAACACTGAGCTTCCATACCACCCCAGTTCTATTTTGTTTCCAAGAACTCATCTTAATAAATCCATTCATTTAACAGACAGTGATTATTCACTCTGACTCCTGTATGTACCTGACAATAACAGACACTAGGGATATAGAAATATCTCAGTCCCTATCTTGATAGTTCTACAACCTCAAAGATCAAAGTTAGTCCTTGAAGATAACAGAAGCCCGGGATAGAGCCGTTGCCCTCACATGACTAACACCGCCTTCCTGAGGGAAGCATGCACATCTCATGGTGATTGACCTAGGGTGTCAACTTAACCGGATGAGAAGTTAACTCAAAGGCAAGCCACTGGACACTGCTGTAAGAAGGAAAGGCCCAAGATAAATGTGGGTGGCACCTTCTGGTAGTGGCTCAAAAACAAAGACATTGTAAAGGAATCGTCGCACTTGCTTGCTAGCCTTCCTTCTCACTCCGCTGCTGCAGTCCTTCACTGATATCAGGGCCCAGCACTGGGTTTCCAACGTGGACGGAAGGCCAGCAGCTCTCCGGAGAACCTTCAAGCCCTTTAGCACTGAGTTAGGGCTGCTTAGGCATCCAGCCTCATGGGCTGAGCAACCACCGGGTTCTCTGCTTCTCCTATGTAAGAAGACAGTCATTACTGGACTACCCAGACCATAGAGTACAAGGTAATAAATCTCCTTAGGTATATATCCATTCCACCACTTCTGTCCCTCTAGAGAACCCTCACCAATCCATCTTCTTCTTTTTTTTTTTTTTTTTTTTTTTTTGGTTTTTTCGAGACAGGGTTTCTCTGTGTAGCTTTGCGCCTTTTCCTGGAACTCACTTGGTAGCCCAGGCTGGCCTCGAACTCACAGAGATCCGCCTGCCTCTGCCTCCCGAGTGCTGGGATTAAAGGCGTGCGCCACCAACGCCCGGCCCATCTTCTAAACATATTCATCACTAATGACCTTTTCCAGAGAAACGTCGAGACCAGAATCAGGACACCAGTTGCTGTCTCTACCACTCCTTCTCTCCAGGAAATTCTGGTGACAAGACACGGTGGCAGGAGAAAGCTCACAGCTGCCTGCAGCCTAGTAGATCTGGGAGCTAGGTTGGCTGAGTCCAGCCTACCCATGCCACCTTATTAAGGACCTCACCACATCAAGAGCTGTAGATGTGAGCAGGCTTTCCATGGCTCTTGCCTAAAGCAGGAAACAGCATTATAGGGACAAAGCAGATGTAGGGGAAATCACGACTCCTCACAGGATAACACATGCAAGAGGAAATCCTCACTCCACCTCCTCTGCACCTCCAGAGGAACGGCAGCTGTGGAATGGGCTATCTTTCACTGGAGGCCACTCAGAGGCTCTGTCACATGGGAGCTGTCAGCAGCAAGATGACTTCTTTCCCCAGGATCTATCTGAGGGACAGCCTGCGTCAAGTAGCCTGAGACCCGCACCTAGCCAGAAAGAAATCCACTCAGAAACAAATCACAGGTAGGGATGTCCTAGTCTCCATGTGTAACCAACCGTCTCAAGACATAAGCAAATAAAACAGAGAGCATCCTTCAAAGAACTATCAAGGGAAGAAAAGGAAACCTCTAACCTTCACATTAATCAGCAGATCATAATCTAAAATTCTGGTCTCACCATCACCTTTAAACCTAGGTCAGCATTCCAGCTCCAATTGCCATAGCTCTGTGACTTCCCAAAGATATTAACCTTTTTATGACCGGGTTACCCCGTGTATTAAAAGTGTGGCCTGATACAGAATGCTTAATGTGGTGCCCATACATAGGTCTTCCCTGAGTCCTAGGCCTACACTTACAGAGAGAAGGGAGAGGGAGAGAAAGAGACAGACAGACAGACAGAGAGGAGGGAGGGAGGAGGATGGAGAAAGACTGTTCAAATCCATCCCTAAAATTATTTTTCATTAATACAATGACCTCTAGCATAAATAATACTCACATTCTGCTTCATCTCACCATACCCCTGGCTTGTGCCCATGTGAGTCCATTTCTAGGATCATTAAGTGCAGCTTCTGCCTGTAACTCAAGACAAGCATCAGCAGAGACTGTTACTCTAACAGCAGCCTCCTTAATTCTCAGTGAAACCCTAAGCACACTCTTTGACTAAGTCACTTAAAATTCTCTTCAACCTTAAAATGAAGAAATCTTGGCACAGCCTCCTAGGATTTAATGACAAATTGGCTAAAAAGGAAAGATGCAAAAAGTACTTCACAGTTGTTCCTTCTCAATTTAATAATACAAGAGTGTTTCTGAGGAAGAGTTGTTTTCATACAAATATCTTTGGGGGTTGTGTATTTAAAACACAGCCACGTGATAAATATTTCATTTGCATTTATCAGATAATCGGGAACAAAAGTTCCAATCCCAGGAAAGACATTTAGCACTTCTAAATGCTGAATATTTGAAAACTAGTGTTGAGGGACTAAATAAGAGTAAAATGTACCCAAGAGGAAAATTCAGAGGCTTCAAAACATCTTGTTGGAAAAATAAATAAATAATAAAATAGTAAAGAGCATCACAGCTTAAAAGACAGAGGATGGAGCAAAGATTTTAAAAAATTAATGAACTGAGATCTTTTCTCCAGAAATGCAATTTCTGTATCATTTAATCAGACTTGAGCTTTCTTAAATTGCCTTTGAAACAAGTTAATAAACAATATGTGTCTGCCCGGTTACAGCATTTTTTTTAACAAGTAAAACGTACTCTGAGATTTGTCCTTCAATAAATAAGAGAGCCCAAGTGGCCCCTGCAGGACTCATCTGAGGTCAGCAATGGAGGCGACTACACGGAGGCAAAGCTCTTTCCCAAAGGCAAGAGAATCATCTACTCTCTGCTGTGCCTCTGAACAACCAACAACTGGGATCAAAGCTCACTCCTGAGCATTAATGCCTTGCCTCTAAAGACTTTAAAACTAAACCTGTGGGGACCGGAGATAAAGCTAGGTGGTAAGGCTCCACCCTAGCATGTGCGAGCCCTGGGTGCCATCTCCAATACTAAAAATAAATAAATAAATAAATAATTTTTAAAAAAATGAAATAAGATAAACATGGGCTGTGGGGTGATCCAAGCTGGAATCTACCCCCATTAGCATCCATCAACTCATCAACAAGGAGCAGAGCCGGGTGAAGACTTTGAGGATGGATGAAGAAAGAATTGAGACAGGCTGACCAGGCAGAGATGTTGGGAAGGCTGTATTAGGAAAACAAGAGGCTATTTTCAGAGTAATCGTTACTTGGCTAAAGGAACCACGAAGGGTGTGAGAGAGGAAGATACAAGAAAGGAAAGACGCCTCAAGAGCATCCTCATCCCTTTCAATTTTACCAAAAGTAGTGATAC
The DNA here is from genome assembly GCA_902168325.1 of Peromyscus nudipes. NCBI lineage: Eukaryota > Metazoa > Chordata > Mammalia > Rodentia > Cricetidae > Peromyscus > Peromyscus nudipes. The sequence goes on from CABHPH010113521.1 coordinate 15,427, forward strand.
CACTATTGGGGACCAGGGTGTGTTTTAACATACCAGAAAGAAATAAGCTAACAATGTAATGACTATTTTTTTTTAAATTTAGAGATTTGTGAGAGTAGAGGCCACTCTACTCTCAGTATTTGGGCGCATGGAAATCTGTCCTCCATACAGTACAGGTCTACATTTTAAAATCGTTGCAAAAATATTTAAAGCTAAAATCACAATATCTCATAGTGTAAGACAAGCAAACTCCCAACACAGCCAAGCCAAGCGTTGATTCCTTGGTGCTCCATAAACACCTGTTATTGATGTTCAACATGCCTTAAAACAAAAGCCCCAGTTTTCAGGGAAGTAGATAATTATTCAATAGTTTAGAGAAAGCAGCGGTGACCTTTTCTGTTTCTGGGAGAAATCAAAAGAAAGAGCTAAGGTGTGAAACACAGACATGAGATCCCAGTAGAGTTTGCTGCAGCTCAAACCTCGTTAAATGCTGGCTAGAAACTGAGGAAAGCTGAGAATGGGGGAAGTAATCTTCTCCAGGGTAGAAGAGCTCACCAGTTGATCACCCAGTGCCAGTCAGCCCCAAAACAAGCATTCACAAGCAACGTTACATGGTCTGAACAGGTTATATTTAGGAATACATGTGCATATACATGTACATATATGCATCCAATAACAATTAGAAAAAAAGAGGCCATGAATTTAAAGGAGAATAGGGAGGACTATATGGGAGGGTTTGGAGAAAGGAAAGGGAAGACAGAAATATTGTGTTATAATCTCAAATAAAGGTTTAAAAGAAAAAGTAATGTTGGCTAAAAATTGGCACAAAATGATCAAACAAGGTAGAAAGTGGGAGAGGGGCTAGAGAGTTCCCCCAAACTGACTGCCTGCTCATTGGAGACTACCTCTCAGATACAGAGCCCTTGATTGAAATTTCATTGCCCAGCAATTTCAGATTCTTCTATATTAAGCAGGCACCAAACCATTCCAAACCAAGTACGAAGATATGTGAAATGTGCTAACAATTTTAAATTGCTCTCCTCCACTCATGAAATGACTCCCAATAAACCTCCCATTCCAGAGAATATGAAGATGGCAGAAATTTTGTGAATATTAAATCACTGTGAATCGTGCATGGTAATTTAAAATTATCACAGACTAATGTTTGGTTGAGAACAGTATTCTAATTGGAAACATGATAGGAAAGTTAGTCTAGTGCAGTGCTCCAGGACATATTGAAAGAAATAGGGCCTGCAAAGCATTACACCACATTACAATCAGTCTTGCCTCTGTGTCTACCTCCTTGCTGAGAAAGCAGGACTTACCCTTGGCTCACCTCCTCATGGGATATGAGCCAATCCAGAAAGGACACAACTTGGGGTCAGCTGCACTGAAAGGAAACTTCCTGGAGGCAGGGATCAGCTGCCTCAGTGACTGGAGAAGGTATGCAAGGGAAATGGAGCATGCCAGACTTGCAAAGCAGTTCTAAACCTAGAGAAAGAGGCAAGGACCTAACCGGACAGATAAGTCAGCAAAGGCCAGCAGCAATGGCTGCTAGCCAATGTGAATAATTTAAGGTGAGCTGAATGGTTATAAATTAAGCTCAGGAGGGCACCCGAGCTACTGTCATGTGGGCTGCCTGTGTGCGCAAGCGTGTGAGCTGCCGGAACTCATGATAACCACGTAAACTGGGTGTTCACTCCCGAGACTCAAGAGTAAGGGGTGCAGCTCACGGCTGACCTGGAGTTGTTCTCTCAAATTGTTTGTGTTCCTGGTATGACAGAGAACCTGTTAAAATCCCCAATAAACATGACATAACGGGGTGCTAACTCAGGTGGACAACTTTTTACCTGTTTTAAAACAACCTAGGAACTCCTGTATGATATGCCCTAAAAATTCCCATTGAATTCTCATAAAGTAAGAAGTTTTTGGTTTGGGGTTTTTTGTTGTTTTGTCGGAGGGTTTTTTTGTTTTTTTGTTTTTGTTTTTGTGTTTTAATGGTGGCACCATCAAAGAACAAGTCTTCACTGGGTGATGTCCCGAAGCTCCCAGGGAAACCAATAATTTCCTTTACCGAAGAGAGAAGCCACTGAAAGGCCGGCCAGCCGTGTGTGCAAAGGCAGCAGAAGCTGTGAGGGTCACCTCCTCTCCGATGGGTAACACTCCAGTGAACAACCCCCGGGGTCTCTTTCTCACCTGCGGCAGGTGCAGGAGCCTCCACAAGTTGAGTATCGATTTCTTTCCCTTTTATTGAAAATAGATTTTTTTTTCTCACACAATACATCCTGACTACAGTTTCCCCTCCCTCTACCCCTCCCACTTCCTCCCCGCCTTCCCTCCCATCTGAATCCACTCCCTCTCTGTCTCTCATTAGCAAACAGGCTTCTAAGACATAATAATAAAATAGAAGATAATAAGAGAAAACAAAAAGTAAAGCATCAGAATACGACAAAAACGAACAGAAGGAAAAGAGTCCAAACAAAGGCACCTAAGACATATAGGCACAGTAGCCCACTCATTCACACATTCGGGAATCCTAGAAAAACACTGAACTGGAAGCCATAATACATATGCAAAGGACCTGTCCGGTAAAAAGAGAGAAAAATATGCATAGAATATAATTAAAATTAAAAAGAAGATAAGTTTTTTTTTAAATGAAAATCCCTGACATGACATTATGAAACAAGAAACTTCCAAATCTGTTATTGAGTTCATTTTCTGTTGATCATCTACCACTGGGCATGCAGCCTACCCTTAAGAGTAGTTTATTTCCCCAGTGAGACTCCCTTGGAGAAAACTAAATTTTCATTTGCAAGTGGTTATCAATTGGACACAGCTTCTGCATTAGGGACAGGGACATGTGACCACTATTTTCAGCAACAGGGCCCCGTCTGGAGCAGGACCACAGCAGGCTCTGTGCATGTACCTTAGTCTCTCTGAGTTCATATGTGCTTTGATCACGTTGATTTTGAGGGCTTTGTTTCCTTGGTGTCCTCCATCCCCACTGGCTCTTACACTCTTTCCAACTCGCCTTCTGTAGGATTACCTGGACCTTGAGGGGAGAGATTTGATAGACATATCAGGTTTAGGACTCAGTGTTCCAAGATCTCTCACTTTCTGCATGTTGTCTGGCTGTGAGTCTCTGATTGTTCTCACCTACTGTGGGAGGAAGCTTCTCTTACCGCAGCTGAGCAAGGCTGATCTATGAGTACAGCAGAATACTGTTAAGACTCATTTTGTTGCTACATTCTTTTAGTAGAGCAGTAGCATTTGGTTTTATCCTAGGTCCCAGGGGTATCTTGTCTAAAGTTCTTGGTCACCTAAGCAATGTTGGGTATGGGTCCCATCTCCTAAAGTGGACCTTCAGTTAGATCAGATATTAGTTGGTTACTCCCACAAGCTTTGTGCCACCATTGCCCTAACATATCTTGCAGGCAGGACACCATTGTAGATCAAAGGGTTTGTGGTTGGATTGGTGCTTATGTTTCTCTTTTGGTAATGTGCAGAGTACCTTCCTGTACCAAAGACCCCAGCACATAAGGATGAAAGCTCTATGTAGGCACCAGCTCAACATCTCCATGTTCAACGAATTGTGTAGGTATTTCCTTCAACAATGGGCCTTGCTGTCAGATTGTGAAGAGCAACCTATAGTCTTGGGCAACAGCCTGGGATGTTTGGGGAATCCCTTTTGACCAACAACTCAATTAGATGTAACCCAATCCCAGTACTGGAAGCTTCATTTGTTGATAAGAGGAGGCCAGCTGGGGCTTGGTCTCCCCCATTATTTGGCGATTTCGTTTATATCATCTTCATACACGTATATATTTTAGGAAATTTCCACTTAATTAGATGTCTATACAACCCCTCAGATGACCCTTAATTTTAACTATCTCCCCTTGTATTCCCTCACTCACTCACTTCTTTGGTCCCCTCCCGAGCTAATCCTCCCATTTCAGCAAACCCCCTCTTCAATCCATAATTATCTACCCTATTTCCCGTTCCTAACAAAATATGTTCCTTCCCCCTCACCCAGTCCCTTACTCTCTACTTAACCTTTGCAGTTCCATGAATTGTAGCAATAGTTATCATTGACTTAACAGCTAATATTCATATATAAACAAATTCATACCATATGTCTTTCTGGGTCTAGGTTACCTCATTCAAGATGACTTTTTCCTACTTTCATCCATTTACCTGCAAACTTAATTATTTCATTTTTTTCAGTGGCTGATTAATACTCCATTGTGTAAATGTACCACATTTTATTTATCTGTTCTTCTGTTGAAGGACATCTAGATTGTTTCCAACATGGTTGAGCAAGCATCTCTGTGATAGGATGAAGTGGACTTTGGGTACATGCTCAAGAGTTGTATAACTGAATCTTGAGGTAGATCAATTTTCATCTTCCTGATGAATGACCACACTAATTTCCATAGTGGCTGTACAAGTTTTCACTCCCATCAGCCATGGAGGAGTGTTCCCCTTGTTCCACATCCTCGCCAGCATGAGCTGTCACTTGTTTTATTGATCTTAGCCATTCTGACAAGTGTAAGATGAAATTTCAAAGTAGTTTTAATTTGCATTTCCCTGATGACTAAGGATGTTGAACATTTCTCTGAGTGTTTCTTGGCCCCTTGAGTTTCCTCTTTTGAGAATTCTGTTTAGATATGTATCCCACTTTTAATTGGGTTATTTGTTCTCTTGATATCTAGCTTTTAAAGTTACTTATATATTTTATATATTAGTCCTCTATTGGATGTGTACTTGGTAAAAATCTTTTCCCATTCTGTAGGTTGCCACTTTGTCTGGTGGACAGTGTCCTTTGCCAAAGAGAAGCTTTTCAGTTTCATAAGGTCCCATTTATTAATTGTTGATCTTAGTACCTGTGCTAACAATGTTCTGTTCAGAAAGCCTTTTCTCATGTCAATGAGTTCAATGCTATTTCTCTTCTATCAGTTTCAGTGTATCTCATTTTATTTTGAGGTCTTCGATCCATTTAGAGTTTAATTTTGTGCAGGGTAATAAGGATATATCTATTTGCATTCTTCTACATGCAGCCATTCAGACCAGCACCACTTGTTGAAGACGCTGTCTTTCTTCCAGCATATACTTCTGGCTACTTTATCAAAAAAAAATCAGATATCCATAGGTGTGTGTTTCACAAGTTAATTTTGTATCCAGCTACTAAGTGTTATCAGCTAAAAGTGTTTATCAGCTGTAGGAGTTTCCCAGTGGAATTTTTCAGGTCACTTATGTATACTACCATATCATCTGCAAATAAAGATATTTTGACTTCTTCCTTCCCAGTTTGTACCCCCTTGATCTCCTTTTGTTGTCTTATTGCTCTAGCTATAATTTCAATTGCTATATTGAATCGGTATGAAAAGAGTAGACAGCCTTGTCTTGTTCTTAATTTTAGTGGAATTGCTTTGAGTTTCTCTCCATTTAGTTTGATGTTGGCCATGGGCTTGCTGTAAACTACCTTTATTATATTAAGGTATGTCTCTCACATTCTAAGACTCCAGGACTTTTATCATGAAGGGGTGTTAGATTTTTGTCAAAGGGCTTTTCTCCATCTGAGATGATCATGTGGGATTTTTTTCTTTCAGTTTGTTTATATGGTAGATTACATTTATGGATTTACATATGTTGAACCATCCCTGCATCTCTGGTATGAAGCCTACTTAATCATGGTAGATGATCTTTTTGGTGTGCTCTTGGATTTGGTTTGCAAGTATTTTATTGAGAATTTTTGCATCTAAGTCCATAAGGAAAATTGGTCTGTAATTCTCTTTCTTTTTTCAGTGCCTTAGTTAGGGTTAGTATCGCTGTGATAAAACACATGACCAAAAGCAATTTGGGGAGTAAAGGGTTTATTTTGCCCATATTTCCATATAAATAGTTGATCAAAAGCAGTAAGGTCGGGAACTCATTCAGGGCAGGAACCTGGAGGTAGAAGCTTATACAAAGGCCGTAGACAGGTGCTGCTTACTGAATTGCTCCTTTTTGTTATAGATCTGCATAAGAGTAATCACTAATAACTACACAACACAGTCAATACTAGGATGTCTTGAAATCTCCTCTGCCAGCATCACTAATCCAAAACTCTTCAATTTAGCTTCAGGCATAGTTTTTGGATGGGGGAGGTGGAGGGGAACAGCCACAGTCTTTGCCAAAATATCACAAGAATGGTCTGCCACTTACTACTATTTTTCCCCTCTGAAACTTCTTGAGCTAGATGCCCACAGTTCAAATTGTCCTCAACACCACTGTCTTCCATACTCATAGTAGTATGGCTCATTAAGCACCACTTAACACATTCAATTGCTTTCCTAATCCAAAGTCCCAAAGTCCACACTCCACCAACAAGCAGCATGGTCAGGCCTGTCACAGCAATACCTCACTCCCTGGTACCAACTTCTGCCTTAATCAGTGTTCTGTTGCTGTGAAGAGACCCCATGACCACAGCAACTCTTATAAAAGAAAACATTTAATTGGGGCTTGCTTAAAGTTTCAGAAGTTTCGTCCATTATCATCATGGAACATGGGGAACATGGCAGCACACAGGCAGATGTGGTGCCAGAGAAGTTGAGAGTTCTACATCTGGATCCACAGGCAGCAGAAAGAGATCCAACACTGGGCCTTGCTTGAGCTTTTGAAACCCTAAAGTTCAAGCCCAGTGACACACTTCCTTCAGCAATGTCACACCTACACCAAAAAGGCCAGGCCTCCTTGTCCCTCTCAAGTAGCTCCACTCCCTAATGACCATACATTCAAACATATGAGCCCATGGGGGCTATTTCTATTCATACAAAATATAATTACATAGGTATCTACTTGTACAAAATATAATTACATAGGTATCTACAGCTATCACTGTGTGGAACTGCCAATTTCCATTTGTGGAGCTTCATAACCTTACATAGTTTGATAGTTAAATAGCTCTTGATTCAGATTTGCTAAATCTATGAATAGCTATCTATTATTTACTAAGCTGGCCCTGACTATGCTGGGTAAGAAAATAATACATGAAAATTAAGCTGTTCATTTAACCTTTAATTTAAAGAATGCTTCTTCCAGAAGGCATGCATTATGAAAATCTCAGTACCAGCCATGAGATACCTCCCCATAAGTTCTTTGTCAGGGAGGCCCCTGAAGTAATAAAAACAACTTGGGCTATTGCCATTGCTCTTAGTTGCCCTTCATAACTGCATGGTAAGACCCTAATTCTGAAGACAACACATACTTTGATTTCAGGACATAGAAAAAAGCATTCTTGAACTGACTAGGAAAATCTCCCTTGCTAGTTTTTGTACTGCCAGAAGGTGCTATGTAGAATATTGAGGGAGAAAAGGCACCAATAGTCATTTTCAACACTAGGCTCTACATGCTACAATATGGCTCTGCCACACAAACTATGCCTAGAGATGCAATAGTGGCATATTTGTGGGGATAACCAAATGTCTTCAGATTGGATTTCAGGCATACTCCACGTAAGGGATTTAATGCCTCATACTGTAAACCTGGTCCAAAGCCCATGTCTGTGGAGGTTATAAGACCTGGAGGGGAACCTACTGTTGTTGTATCACTAAGTGATCCTGCTATGAAACTGCCTTCTAAATATGTATGTTTATACCCATAGATTAGTTCTTCTTTCAACCTTTGTCAGAGAATCTTCTTTGGGAGTGCAACCATCAGAGGAAACAGAGATTCATAAGTGGTCAAAGTGCTGAGAATAAGTGACACAGAGCACTCAGCTGCAGATGGGTCATCTCTATCAACTTTCCCTCTCCAAAGGCTCAGGGAACATCATGAAAGAGGATGTGCAAATAATGTGAGCGCTGGTGGACTTAGGAGATGGCCGTTAAATACTGTCTTCTGGACATAACATGGCCATTGCATTCATGAACTTGGAGTACCTGTGGTTACCTATATTATATCAAGACAATCCAGCATGGATGGGTAACATGCTCCCAAGGCCCCATCTCAGAATAGGAGTTATTAACAGTTGATGTCTACTGAGCGGGGAAGGGTCACTTTTCTTGGGGAGGGTAGTCCCATAGGTCCCCCATACCCCAGTGGAAGATACCATAACTGTGCACATAAGATCAACACTAAACAGAACTCAGTAAGCTATTAATTAAAATTTTAAAAGAGCACAAAACTTGGGAG
>CABHPH010113522.1:0-42009 GCA_902168325.1 Peromyscus nudipes
ATTGGAGAAAACTGATTTTCTCTCTTCCAGACAGTGTAAATGACAGCTCAGTTGTTAAACTTTACCCTAGTGGCTAGATTTTCATTCGCTCATTTTTCAAAAATATAGTAAGAAAAACATCACATCAAAGTTGGACAAGACAAACAAACAGAAGGGAAAGAGCTCAAAAGAAGGCACAAGAACCAGAGACCTACTCGTCTGCGCATGGGAATCTCATGAAAAGACTAAACTGGAAGCCATACTATATACGCGGAGGACCTGGTGCAGGTCTGTGCTTCAGTCGCTGTGAGTTCATGAGCTTTGCTCAGGTTGATTTAAAAGGCCTTGTTTTCTTGGTGTCCTCCATCCCCTCTGGCTCTTACACTCCTCTTCCATAAGTTCCCTGAGCTCTGAGGGGAGGACTTTGATGGCAACATCCCATTTAGGGCTGAGTGTTCTAAGGTCTCTAACTTTCTGCATAATGTCTGGCTGTGGTCTCTATATTTGTTCCCATAAGCAAGAGGAAGATTCTCTGATGATGGCTGAGCAAGGAGCTGAACTATGAGTATAGCAGAATATCATTAGGAGTCATTTTATCACTACTTTTTTTTTCTTTAGCCTTGCAATATTTGATTTTTTTACCCCAGGTCCCTGGACTACCTAGTCTCAGGTTCTTGGTCACCCAAGCAGTGTTGGGTATGGGTTGCATCTCATGGAGTGGGCCTTAAGTCAAATCAGCTATTGGTCGGTTACTCCCACAAGCCTTGTGTTACCATTGCACTAGCATACATATCTTACAGGCACTACTTCATTGTAGATCAAAGGGTTTGTGGCCGGCTTGGTGTTCACATTTCTCTTTAGTAGCATGCAGAATACTTTACTCTACCAAACACACTGGGATGCAGCGGGGAAGGCTCTATTTGGGCACCAGCTCAACATCTTCATGTTCATTGAGTTGTGTAGGTGTTGTCTTCAGCAATGGGGCCTGGTGAAGAGGTTCTTGAGAGCAGGGGGACCACAGGACATCATCGGCCTACGTCACTACCTCACTAGTGAGCAGAGATAGTGAGAGAAGGTATGTGGAAGCGCAAACGATTAGACAGAGGAGGGGTTCTGTCACCAGGGATACTACCCAAAGCAAAAATAGACATGGATTTGTCCTTCTCACTACCAGCTCCCACCCGCTGGCTTGGAGATTGGGGAAGGCAGCCTTCAGGAGTGAGCTCCTTCCTAAACAGAGAGGAGGAGAAAAGGACAAAGGGCAGTGTGCCCAGCTGAAGAGGGAAGGACAGACGTACTAGTGTAGGAGGAGGTATCCTCATGAGTTTCCATGAGCAAGCTTTTATTACAAAACGCTTCAGAAGCCTTCTTAGGGCCAGGCAAGGGTCCCAGGAGCAAACAAAGCAACTCAAACAATTCTCTGACTTTCCTGCCATGGTCAGGTGGCCCCTGATGCCACTCTGCAGAATCCAAGGATGGGAAGACACCAGGGTCACTTACTCTGTATCATCCTTTCCTCGGTTACAATTTAGCCAGAACCAATCCAGACCAGCTAAATGAAAAATGATGTGACTTTCAAGAATAAGTGTTGCGTTGTATGTAGTTGTGCACACCTAGAATCTCAACATTAGAGAGGCAGAGAAAGAAGGGTCTTGAATACTGATGCCAGCCAGCCCTGGCTACATAGTGACTTCCAGCTCAGTATCAAATCAAATGATGACAAATAAATGAATATCATACAAGCACATGCAAACAAGAAAACCTTGTGAAATCTCAGTATAACTGGTAGAATTATACTAACCTCAACATCCTAGCTATCAGATTACATTATATGCCAGTGGTTCTCATCTTCCTAATGCTGTGATCCTTTAATACAGTTCCTCATGTTGTGTTGACCCCAACCATAAAATTATTTTCGTTGTTACTTCATAACTGTAATTTTGCTACTGCTATGAATGGTAATGTAAATATCTGATGTTCCCCATTGTCTTAGGCAATAACCCCTGTGAATGGGTCATTCAACCCCCCAAAAGGGGTTGCTACTAACAGGTTGAGAACCACTGCTATATGCTCTGTTTTTGTAAGATTTTTGTCTTTGCAGGACCTAGCTCAAGAGATACATAAGATCTCTGCATTGTTTCTTACAATAACATTTGAATTCACCATTATCTAAAAGTTAAAAAGCATAATTCAATTCAAACACTGTCCACATATGTACAACATCCTCCATCAGCAACATCTCATTTCACCTTCTTTCTCCCACAGTGCTCCTGCCCTCTACAATGCTCACACGCACAGTGTTTTCGTTCTCATAACTCTTTGTTCTTCTTGTTAATTATATACCAGTAAGCTCTTCAATGACCCATTCTTTAGCTCTTCATAATTTGGTCTTTGTTTGTCATTGACTCAATGACATTTTAGGAAAAAAAAATAGGGTGGTGATAGGCTTCCCTTGTTTGATTGTTCAGCTTTCAGTCTTACCTCAGACAGAGCCAGAATATTAGCATTCACACAATACTAATTAGAAGGCCGCCTTATCTTATTTCATATCATCTAACAAGCTCTAACTCGCTCATTTCATAATTAGGCATTTAATTCAAAACAGTTCTCTTTATGGATTTCTGCTTTCTTTCTCTTGGTCTCTGTACCCCCTGATCTCCTTTGGGAGCGTGTGGACTAAAAACTGGCCAGGGAAACGGCAGTCAAGAGCTGGGCATTACGACAGAACGAGAAGGAAAAAGAAAGCCCCACCCCAGCTAGCACTCATTCACTTAGCTAAAATACCTGCTATCAGAGCAGCAGGGAAAACAATAGCCATAAAGCCAGGGAGCCATGGTCCTCTCCCAGAAACCGAAGGTGGATGAACATCACTTCTTGGCCACAAGCAAGAGAGAAGGAAAGTCACTGTTCATCACGAAATGAACATGCATCAAAGATCTCTCCAATTCTTCTGTACAACTCCACAAATCCTTCCTGTAAAATATAACCCTCCTCCTTTAATGATCTGGTGGTGAATTATTTATACTCTGCAATTTATCTTTTTGTCGTCTTTTATTTATGTCTGAATTTACAATTTAACTCTAGCAAGCCTGGGTAAGATTATAAGCTAAACAGAAAGAGGCCATAGCCACCCCAGGGCTGTATACAGAGCCTAATGGGCAGAACAGGGTGATGGCACAGGGTGGAAGACTGAACCCTCTCTGGCATGGCAGTGGGTGACATGCCATAGGTATCTGTGACTTTTTTGCTGACTTTTCTGGGCTGCGCTCCATTAGGCTGCATCTCCAGTCCTTCTCTGCATCTCCATCTGCAGCCTAAGTGCTCCTGACTACCTTTACATAAGTGCTTATCACTGCCTGGGCAGGCCTGCTTCCCAGCTGGTCTCATGCCCCCAACCCCTCTCTCATTGATCTAGTAGTCCCCACACATCTGCCAGAGTGATCTTTCTAAGCTCCAAATCTAAAGTGCAATGGCCTCATCTATGGACCTCAGTAACACTCCATCATCACCCGACACTGGCTCTCCCAAACTTGCCTCATGATAAAAATAAAATAAATAAATAAATAGAAAATAAAACAGGTTCTGCTATTTCCTGTGTGGGACTCTGCAGAAGCAGACCTCAGAACGTAAGTGCAAGCTATCTGCCTGGGAAGGAATCCCAGGAAGAAGCAGTATAATGGTGGGAAGTGACACAGCCGTTAATTCCCCAGGTACCAGACAGCCTCTCTGGGTTATTGAGGAGCAGTTTCATGGTAGAACTCCAGGACACAGGACAGGGCATCCATCATGGCTATCATGGTTATCATGCCCCAGGGTATAAACCAGCTCAGCTATGCTGAGGTCCACTGTGAAGGCCATTTACTTACTACACTACCAAGCTAAACAACATAAGAGGGGAAGGGGGAGATATTTACAGAAGCATGGAGTGTCTGGTGCTGAATATGAAGCTGACTCTGGCCTCTCCCCCAGCCACGTCTCTGCACATTCCCAAGGATCTTGGTAGGATCTGCAAACTAGCACTGTGACAAGTATGGCATGAGAGTCCTGTGAGCAGGCAGATTTGAGATGGGCTGGCTGATCTCACTAAATTTCAAAAACCTTTGGTGGACCCTGTCAACTCTTTTGAAGAGCACAATGAATTTGTGTACTTTTTTGAAAGTAGAAATGTTCTCTCCAAACAGCTGGAATGAAGTATTAAGAGTCTATAAACCATGGGGCCAAGTACAGTACTATTCATACAGCAAATGCTCAATAAACGTTTGTTGAAGAAATAGTCTCTAAGATGGCATTATGAGTGCCCCTACACCAGGAAGAAAAAAAATGGCTCTAAATAAAAGAGTAAGTACAATTTCACTACTAGAACCAGACAAATGTATAATGATCACTGATATATGTAAGGCAGTCAGGAATCCCTATAGAAGGCATAGGTTAAAAAAATCCATCATTCAAACTATTTGGTACCAGAAGTATTTTGCATTTTATTTGCAGATATTTACATACATATAATGAGACATCTTAGGGGTGAGGCCCAAACATAAAACTCAGTTATGTTTTATATACATGTAGCCTGAAGGAAACTTCACCCTATATTTTTATTATAACCACAATCTAGACAGCAGTTCATCCTCACCCCATAATGTCAGGCATGGAATTTCCCACTTGTAGACTATAGACTTCCTAACCAGGGATACTGAACCTTACTTTAACCATTTATCACCTTACTTGTCATGAAAGACGTGCCAATATGCAGTCAGGAATAAAACCCTTCATAGGAGACAAACACCTAAGCAGTAGGAAATAAAGGTATGAGCAATCGGCACTCAGGCTGGGGTCCTCACCCACCCTCCATCACCAAGATGCATCAGGACAAAGGTCTTTCTCAATGGTATAAAACTGGGCATCTGGATAGCAATGGTGACTCTGAGCTCTGTCCTGTATGTGCACAATGGCTTCTGAGGCTTTCGAGATGCACAAGGTGTCCCCTTGCAAATGAGACCAAGGCACTTGAAGTCACTAAACACCTCATCCATGGTACTTCCCCACCATTTGGGATGTTAGCCACCAAGCCTTGGCTGCATTCCAGTCTGGATAATTACATGAAGCTCGCGGACTTTACTCTCCAGTGCCAGCCAAATAAAGTATTCCTTCGGACTTACAGCTGTAACCTTTGTTATGTTGCTGTGGGCTCTTAAAGAGCTGCTCTATACTAGGGATGGCTATATTTGTGAAAAAAAATCAATAATTCTGGTGTGACTTTCCACTAGGAGGAAGTATAGTCCAAAAAATCACTGGCTAAGTTAGCTATTTCAGATTTGTTAATATAAAAGCTATTAGAAAATGACAGTACTGTCTACTCCATATTCTAAGCTTCTACTTTTCACTTGGAGGAAGACTGAAATATTTGCATTATTACACAGAGAAGAAGGGAAGATGGACTAACCCCACAGAGCATATCTGGGGTGTCTCTCATACATCATGCTAGGCTGCGGGTCCTGAATATTGTTCCAGCTGCTACAGTTGGTTATATTATCAAATAACTGTACAAACTTTCCAAAAAGAATAAATTTGATTCTTTCTATGCTATCCTATTTTGAAAAATCTGAACAGTTCATCTTCACCTTAAATATGACCACACACAAATCTTCCAGTCAAATACTAGTTCTATCCACAATAGTTATAGACCTTTCAACTTCCTATGCATGTATATGTGCACAGAAGTAAACACATTTCTAAGAATGGGAAGAGATGCTTGGCTGGCTAGCTTGCAGGGTGGCAACGGCATGCTGCTTATGCATTTACTTGTTTGTTTTCAGTAATAATCCTATTTTGGTGGGTGAGAGTTTACAGGATCTAAGAGCAGAAGATGGCATAAGGAAATTGAAACTGTAAACATCTTTTATTTAAATCATCTCTTCAGCACATTAAAAAAAACAAACTGACTCCAACTATATTCTATCACAAGGATATAAACAGCAAAAGGAAAAGGCATTGAGTGTTATGTATGATTTGTTTGTACCTATAAACACATTATCTTATAAGAGAAAATAGGAGAGGAAAACTAAATTCCAGGATTCCAGCAGATTAAATATGATATCAAATATTTAACACCCTACTACGCGAATGCATTTAGAAATATCAGAATTTCTTTTCTTAAATAACCTTGAAATTTAGATTACTCTACAAAGTTCCAAAACAAATACCTATTGTGGACAAACTATACTCAGACAATGGGAAACGTTTTGTGTTATTATTTGGGTAAACCAGTGAAGTTCACTTGAAATCTGCCAAGCTATTATTGTTTGAAAATCTTCCTAGCTAGAACAAATTAATAGCAAGCTTCTAAAGCTAAGTTAGACATGCTGCAAATCAATTTATCCCCCCTACCAATCTGCTAAAGTGCATCTTTTCTGGTAAGAATGTCTTTTCAATGGTACTTAATATTGTCACTACACTGTTCCCCCCCATCAGTCCACCCTGGTTCCTGTACTGAAGGTATTGTGTTATCATTAAATGCTTACTCTGCTCATCAATGACAGGCAACGGGGAATGCAGATTCTTTACTAGCAAAAAGAACTTCAAAAAGTATCATGCGTGCAATACATTTCCTCAGATTAAAAGAAATGCTAGAATTGTGCATAGGTGCTCTAAGTTTGCCACCGATAATATGTTCATGTTCATTTTTGAGTCTGAGAACAATCTAGACTACAACGATCTAGGCCTTTAGAGACTTACCTTCTACCGACACGCTAGAACCCTAAAATGAATATGACAGTGTCACCTTCACTTAAGACCCTAGATCACGTGTGATGTAGGAAACTGTAATATCTGCACTCTTGTAGAAAGACAAACTGACCAACACAATCTTGAATCTCAGCACCATCAAAAATTTACACACTGGGACTGTCAAGATAATGCAGTGGGTAAATTACTTGCTGAACAAGCATAAAGACCTGAATTTGTTGAAAAACAAAAACAAAATCACATCTAATTAAAAAAAATAGTGGTGCATCCTGGTAACCCTAGCCCTGGGGAAGTAGAGACAAGTGCATCCCTGGGCTCTCTGGCCAGCCCATCTAGCCTAGTCAGCAAGCCTGAAGCCAGCAAGAGACCTTGTCTCAGAAAATAAAGTGGAGTGTACTTAGGCAGATGGAACAATATCCAAGTATGCCCTCTAGTCTCTGCATGAGAATGAACCTGTACACAAAGGTACACACACACACACACACACACACACACACACACACACACACGCATATATGTACACACACACAAATTCTCACACAGAATAAGAGATTATTAAAATTTGTTCAAATCTATAAATAACTAGCAAATCATTGAGCTTCCAAGTGTTGGGAAAGATGTGAGTTCATGGGACTGGATGCAGAATAAATTGTATGCAGTGCATCTCAAACCACAGTCTAGCCCTGTGTGTTCACACTGATCTTTACTTGCAATTACTGCTGTACTTTCTGAGTATCCTGATTTAATCCCAGCTACAAATTCTATGTAAATAAATAAGGACGAAGACAGAATGATTCAGAGGAGAAAATCATCAAGTATTTCCCAGGGAAGGTATCCTGTGGGTTGTCACCAGGCTGTCACATCCTCCCCTTCTTCCTCAGTAATGCACAGAATTAAATGGTTGAGCTAGAGAGCATCACTCTCTACTTCTCTTTTAGCAGTAAAAGGCTGCCATCTATTCACAGACCTAACTCAAGTTTTTATAACATCCCAAGAGCACCTGACAGCGGCAAAAATGTGTTTACAATGTTTAATGATTCTGAAGGGGAGAATGGGAAGGGTCTAAACCTCTCTCCCACTTCAGTTTTTCTGTTTACGCCAAGATTAAGAGGGCAATCAAAATTAGCTACTTCGTTTCACTCAACAATAACCACATAATTCTTATTACAACCAAAAAATTCAAAATTATTTTAATAACAGTTTAAAAAGAGATAGGTCCACTTGTCTGAAATGCAACTTGTGGGTGTGTCTTATGTGGAGGGCTTCGATGCCTGAGCTACAGGCTGAGTCTCAGGATGTGCAAGCAGCTGTCACTGCTTTGTTTTTCATTCACAGTAGGTGGTTGCCTGGCAACAAAATACTATTGTCTGTTTCTGTGATCTATTGGCCAATTCTACTGGTGATAATGCTTTTACAGTTTAAAACAGGGCCACCTTTCGGACAAGAAGAGATTAGCAAAAATTCTAAGGCTGACAATAATGCATATCTATGAATACATTGCATGTATCCTAAAATTACATGTATCAATTTATGACTGTATGCAGATATCAATATTTGTTTGTGCTATCATACATATTCTTTCCTAGTCTACATACATCTAGATTTCGTAGGCCCACAGCCAGCATCTAAATCCATGTGGGAAAATCAGCATGAACTAGAGAAATAAAAACACAGTAAGAATCATCTTCTCAGCAACAGCAATGACTTCAGATTCTTCAGATGTGTCAAACCCTGTTCCTTGAGTATGAAGTCCTCCAGGCGGCAAGGCTCTTCTCCCTGCTTATGTAATAATAAGTGGGAAAGCTGTGCCATCTCCTTTGATCATCTCGCATATTCAATAAGCTGTTTTACTTAATATGTGCTGCCAGTGCGTCCAAATATCATTCAACTAGTGTTGCTGTTTACACATAGGAATCTTTGAAATTTATTCATCTTAAAAATAATTGAATTGTTCTCCCTGGAATAGCCTCACATGATTCTCCACTTTGTTTGGATATGAGTCTCTGGGGAATTATAGTCATGCTATGTTCCTCTTGCATATTTCACCAGCTTACAAATAAAATAATACACAGTGTACTCAGTATAAAGTTGTCAACATTACCCTGCATTGGTTGCCGCCTGCTTCCCATTGACAAGGTTACTAAAGATAAGAATTACAATATTCTTAAGACGTACAGACACAACATCAAAACAGCCTGAAGGAATTAAAGCTCAACAATGCTAGAAGCAATCGGGCTTTGAAATGAAGAGAAATCAAAGTCATTTATACACATTTCTGGAACGGAACTACACAATGTCAGGACAGTCTCTGGATTTTACACAATGCTCATTCGTCTTCTCTCACGATATTTCAAAAGCACTTTAATGCTTCCCTCTAGAGGGATGAAATTCATTACCATTTGCAAATCTGCATATTACAAGAAAGCGGAATAATCAATATCCATTATGTGGGCAGACATTATTACTATAAGTCTCCTATCAAAAGTGCACTGCTGGCAAAACAAAAGCAAAGCGTGTTAATCACTACCTAAATACTATACAAAATTACTACTTTCCCAGAGAGCGGTCTTCAGCAGAACACAGCTGCCTCCCAGCACAGCTCACAGGGACTTCACATCTCAACCTACAAATGACCCACCACTTCCTTCTTCTTTGGCTTCTTCAGCACCAGGGTCTTGGCCATCAATCAATTTCCTTTCTCCTTTCTCCACCCTCTTCAGATGCCGTAAGCACCCTTCCATGACTTCCTCCAAAGGACCAAACTCTAATCCTCAGCCCAGTTCGCTGTGAATCTCGTCTTGTGCACTTGTTTCCTGCATTCTCCTAAAGCTACTTGTAAAAATCGCTACCACTGAACAAACATAATCTTAGCAAAATTAAAAAAATTGTAAGGTTCTAACAGTGGAAGACTGCGGAAGAGGGAGTAAGGCGAACGGTGTAAACTACAGGGAGGAGGGTGGCTCAGTTACACACACTGGAATGACTATACCTTAGAACTGGGCTTCCCCACCTGTCGACCCCACTTCCCCCATGTGCTCGCTGCAGGATGACAACCACAACACTCCAGAACCACCCCCCTCCAAGGAGGCGGGGTTACGCCATCAGCCAATCAGAGCCCGCAATCCCGGGTGTCCAACCTATGGGGTGGCCGTGGCGGTGCAGGGGGAGGACATGGGGTGGTCCGGGAGGGGCCGCGTCCGTGGGAGGAGTGCACGTGTCCAGAGAGGCTGGGAACCCGCGGGCGCCCAGCTGCCGAGGCTCTGGCCCGGTGTCCGAGTCCAGCTGCCCAGTGCCGTCTCGGACTGGGCAAGGCAGGCGATCGTCCGCCGCCAAGGAAGACCTGTCCATGTGTCCAGTTCCCGGCGAGAGGGACAGACACAAATAACAACAATAGTACCTCGCGCAAACCGGGCGGGGAGGAAAGTTTCTGGCCCGCGCCAGAGTGGAGACCGCCAAGGCAGGGAGATGCTATACAAGGCAGGAGGGGGGCACTGTGGCAAGAAAGGGACAACCGGAGGGCTGCACGGGCAGGACGGGGTCCCCGGTGCGGTCCCCGGGAGGCGAGCGGCGGGGTGCGCTGTCCAAGGTGCAAGGGAGGCGGTTGGTGCGTGGCGGGCGCTGAGCCCGAGCGGACACTAGCCGGCCAGCGGCAAAAAGAGCGGAGAACAGCTGTGTGGGGCGCCGGGCACCCCCAGCTCGTAAAAGTGCGGGAGCCCGGGGAGCGGCGGGGAAGGGCGCAGGGGGCTCCCCCACACCGCTGCCTTCCAGCCTCACCTCCAGCTCCGCTCCCCTCCCCCCTCGCCCACTCCTCTCGGTGCCTCCTTGTCCCCGGGCCGCGGCGGGGGCGGGACCGGGAAACCCCACCACCACCCCCCTGGACTGTGAGTACCGATCACCCCGGGGGATGCTGCGGGCCGCGGAGCCGCTTACCTGGGGCTACGGTGCGGGGATCCAAGGCAAGCGAGCGCGGGGCGCGGCGCGGCTCCTCCTCGCCTCGGCGTCTCCTCCCGATCGCGCTTCTGCCGGACTCCGTCCGGGGCGCAGAGCAGCCAGACGGGGCCAGACTGCAGCCGCCGCTCGCGCCGCCGCCGCCGCCGCCGCCGCTGCCGCAGACAGAGGACGCCCCGTGGCGGCTGGAAGCCTGTGTGAGTAGCAGCGCCCGGGAGAGTGGGATCTGCTCAGGGGCGCTGGAGACTCCGCGGCTCCCGGGCGCGCGGGCGTGCGCACGCGCGCCTGCCAGTGTGAGTGAGTGTGCGCGCGCGCGCCCAGGGGTGGGGGGAGTCGCGAGGGGCGGGGGGAGGGAGCGAAGCGGAGAGAGATGCTTGTAGGGACCGAGGCAAAATTCGTCGCCCCCGGAAATCCGTAAAGCGGAGGAAGGATGGGCCGCCTGTCTCGCCCAGAGGAGCTGCTGGCCCCGCCGTGGAGCCAGTCGAGAAGGCGCCGTGGCGCGCTCCAGCTCGGGATCCCGGCCGGCCTGGGGCCCGCGGAGCGCTTGGCCACCGATGCTGCGCGAGTCGCTCCCGCAGCACAGGATCGCGCTATCCCCTCGAGGGAGGGGCCGAGGGGACTAGCTCGTGCCACGGCTGCCGGTTTGGATTTCTAGGCTAGACGTTCAGGGACTGGTCTTGGTACCCCATGGTTGCCATGGCGACCTTAGAGGCGCCAGGCCGGTGCTTCTGGGTGCAGGGAACTCGGGTGCACGCAGTGGACTCCTGGTTGCGAGCGTGGGGTGCACTGCTCAATCCAGCTTAGTCTAGGGTTGACCCTGGGCAGAGAGGGTGTACTCTGGATGTTAGGTTACCTCAACAGTGGTTGGGAGCACAGCAGACAAAATGTTACCTTTTGTTCTCCTTGGAAGCCACTTCCCTCAAAGTTATCCACTTTCCACAGAGGAAAAAAAAAAAAATACCAGCCTTCTCTTTGTTAGGATTCTGCCAACTGTTCAGGCAAACAAGTAGTGCATCTTTCAAGTAGGCTGGTCCTGGAACTCCTTAATCACCAGAGCGCTCTAACATCTTAGAAATTACGGTTAAATTACTTACCTGTCCTATTCCTAAAAGGTATATCGACCTGTCAGTATACTTTTCCATGTTTATTTTAAATAAGTAGACTTTAATTCACCCAAGAGTTCCTTCGAGGAGTGTAAGGCCTGTGTAACAGTTGACATACCCTTCCTGGCAGGAATCCTCAAGCCCGGGTTGTGTTTTGCACTCTGCCTGCCCTCCAGTACTTGCACGGTGCCACTGTACATTATGTGTTCTCTATAAATGTTGAATGAATGACATTGTTTTCTAGCTTCACATATCCTGAAGGCAGAAACTTGGATGCTGGGAATGTCATTACCATCCCACTAGGCTTGCTTGATTTAAACTTAGGCCAGTTCCCTGTGTGAAGGCTCCCCCCCCCCCCCCCCCCCCCCCCCCCCCCAATGCAAAGAAAGAAAATAAGAGAATGCTGACCCATTGTGCAAGTTTACCAAAAGATTCATGCAAAGAGCACTCAGAAAGGCACTCGGTGATATATTCTGCATGAGAGAAGGATAAAGGTCCTGGGGACACCTACCTAAACTCACAAAATGGTAAAGTCACCAAGTCACGTGTACAAAGCAGTTTACACACTCTCTTCTGTAGTAGAGGATAGGAAAGGAGATTTTAAATGATTGTCTGTTTCTGAAAGCTGGTCCGAAGCGAGCTTTTCTCTGTCAGGGGCGCGAGGCCCTGAGCACTGGCCTATACCGTGCAAGGTCACTGGGGACTGCTGCTAATTCTGCTGCTGTGCGGGGCTCACTGCCTTCGAGCTCACTGTTCCCAGTCATCTTCTTAGAAGCAGGAGGCCTCCATTTCACATTCCACGCTCAATTTCAATTCCTTTGAACTCAGGCTCTTCTATGAGCTGCCTCTCTTGCCAGTCATGATTCCACAGCTGTGAACTATAACTGAAATAAAGTGAAAATTAAAAAGGATTTATCTGGATGCTGCCAAATAAATCCATTTTATGTTTTCTCTTAGGGGTCTCTTTTCAATGACTTCTCCACTGTCGCTCCATTTACAGTCTTCTTAGGAGACACTTGCTGTGTGATCTTGGAATTCTGGTCGTTTTGATAAATAGGAAGCTTAGGTTATCTAAAACTTTTACTTGAAAGGAATTTCTAAAACTCATGAACAGATATGCAGAATGAGCCCCCCATGGCCGAAGTCGACAACAAAGGTACAGCAAAGCCTTCCGAGATAATTTTCAGGGACTTGTAAAGTTACAACAGTTCTCCACATGCTCGTCTTATCTGTTGGAGTGGGCAAGTGCTAACAGAGCTGTAACTTCTCCAAATACCTTGTCACCACCAAGACAGTTTGTAAGAGGCCAATGTCTTAGAAGTAGGCACATAACAATTGTACTTCACCTCTGTTTAAAAGATACATCATAGACATGGAAAAATAAACAATGAAAAGGAAGAATAGCAATTTCAAACATTTAATATTTCTGACTGACTTTAAGATAGACGTTTCCGGGCTGGAGAGATGGCTCAGATGTTAGGAGCACTTACTGCTCTTGGAGAGGGCCCAGGTTTGGTTTCCAGTACCCACTGTCACTGTGAGACAGTTAAAACCACTTGTGACTCCAACTTTAGGGAGACTCTGTACCTCTGGCCTCCTCGGGCACCTGCATTCATGATCACAAACCTACATACAAGACACATGCACACACATAATTAAAAGTAATGAAAGAAATATCTTGTTTGTTTGTTTGTTTTTCAAGACAGGGTTTCTTGGTGTAGTTTTGGTGCCTGTCCTGGATCTCACTCTGTAGACCAGGCTGGCTTCGAACTCACAGAAATCCACCTGGCTCTGTCTCCCGAGTACTGGGATTAAAGGTGTGCGCCACTGCCACCTGGCAAAAGAAATATGTTTAAAAGATAAAAGTTTGGAGGGGCAGTGAGAACTAAAATACCAGTGTCTAGATCTCCATGCTCTTTAGAAATAGGCAGTAATGAAATGTATAGCCCGGAGACTCGTCCCTAAAAAGAAGAATCATTAATGTAACAGCTCTTCTTCATTGTGCTATAGTTGCTATAAAGCAGTCAAACATTAACTTCTTTAGAAACATAGGATTGTGACAGAGAGCCTGAGGGCAAACACTTACAGCTGATTTGGTCATGCCTGATCAGTCTGTCTGTCTAAATAAAAAGCCAGCTGCTTCCACCTCCAAAGACCAGCAGATTTCGGCAGGAAGATGGTCTGTGAATTTCAAAGTCAGCTCCTCTTGCTGGGAGCACACAGCCCCAAATCCTCTGAAGTGAGAAGGCAGGAACCGTTAGCTGAAGTGCTGCTGTGGTTTTAGTGGCTGTGAGCTCGCATAAGGATACAGGTAATTTCCCTCATAATTAGGTCCCAGATCATTTAGTCCACTTGAGTTTTAAATGATAAAAAGAACCTTGACCAGCACCTAAAATCAAAGTGCCAGCTCAGTACAGAGTGGAACCTTGAACAAGGAGCAGGCTCGAGTAACTTAGTGTATACCCATGCTGTTACTGTTAGCATGGTCTTATTCCAGGTACTTCTTAGGGAAGTTTAATTCAGACCGGATGTTTGACATCACAAGGAAAGGCAAAAACCAGAAAGGAACTTACAGTTTCTTCCAAGCAGAAGTGGACAAATACCTGTTTCAGCCATCAGTGCTGATATTGGGCACAGTGGGCATGCTACATGCTGATCATTCTAATGCTGTGTGGAGTTCCAGATCTCCTGGAAGCTAACAGGAGTCTCTCTCCAGGAAAATGAACATTGGAACATACACGTCTTTGCATCAAATTTCAGAGAGGTATGGGTACACATTCTGAGGTAAAGATCCATGCTTAATATAGATCCTTTTACATGATGTCAATTTGTGGCTGAAGGAAAGCAAAATTAGGGACTTGTTAGTATCTCATTCTTTTTCTTACCCCAAAGGGTAAATTTTATTATATATGTATGTGTATATGTATTATATATAATTATACACATTTATATTTCAATAAACCTCACTTTTAAAAATCTTCCAAACAAAGCCTTGACTTGACTTGTTGACTTAGAATTGGTCCTTTACATCCTTTCAATTTTCAGCTCTAGCTTACCTCTTTTAGATTCTTTATTTTAATCTAATGACTTAATTGTCAATATGAAGAGGATGCACAAGCAGACCAGTGAACTAAACAAGTGCTTGCCGAGTGTCTACTATGTAATCAGCTCTGCTCCTCTCACTTCCTTAGCAATAGAAATGAGGTGCTTTGCCTTTAAGACGTCTGCAGTTTAGTTCACATTATTCTTAAGAATAAAAAAAGAGTGAACATGTGCAAAATTTATCACTTGACCACATGCAGCAAATAAACTTCTATTTTAATTACCAAAGAGAGTTAATGAAGCTGTTGGTAAGAAGACCATTTGGTCAATGATTGAACATTAGTGGCCAAGTCTACACTCATTTTCACACTCACACTCCCTCATAGTAATAGTTTACATGATCATACCTCCTGGTTTGGTGCTGTGAGCTGAACTTGAATTGAAGGTGTGAAGAAAAGTGCTGAGAAGTTAGAATGGATGGTGTCGACAGGGGCAGCTGTGGATTATTTATCTTTGAGGATTCCCTAGGCAGAGAAGAATAGATTACAATATGCTAGACCTTACATTAACCCATCAAGGGATATGTTGGGCCACCATACATTTTGAAACCTACCTGTGAAGACTCAGCAATCCATTCTTGGATAATTTTCATAGAAGACTGTGTTACCAATATCCTTAGGTCATGTAATTTTCTTCCTGCCTGGTTTATTTCTACTTATTAACGGAGATATTTTTAGTTAATATAACTTTTAAAAATATGATTTTCAAGTAATTAATAGAAAATCAGTAACCCACAGAAACGACGTTTTAGTGGTGGAAAGCAGTATAACAAGGATGCCTCTCCCACTTAGTATAGGGGGCCATCAACATAAAGTTACAGAATCAACTTGGATGTTGAAAGCCCAACCATCCAAGTACCAAACACTTACATAATCTGCCTTCCTACAGGCTTCAGAGGCTGCATGTGGGGGAGCCAGGACTGTCATGCTGGCCTTTGACCTTTTTAGAGGTGGTCTTTGCATAACATGAGAACGGCACAGGATTCTCTACCATAAGACCTGAGTTCAAATCCCATTTCAAACAGTGACCTGCCATGTGACCTTGGAGGCTTCACCTACCACTCTTCCATTGCCACGTCTGCACACGCTGGGTAACACCTTCCTTATAGGTTCCTTAAGAAACTTCCATGAAGCAGCATGAGATGGGTTCCCTGGAATTACGGAATATTGGCACCACATCAAGTGTGTGGCAGAAACTTGGAAGACAGACATGATTGAGAAGCTCTTGAAACAAGGGGAGCAACTTTTGCAAGACTGTACCACTGAATGGGGTTGACGATTCCTGGGAGTCCTTTCCAAGGATATTTTAAGAAAACCACCACAACCAAAAGTTGGCAGAAAGGGATACATGCAGGAAACGGCAGATTCCATATTCTAGAGGTGTTGTAATTCTGTAAATTCTGCTACTATTGCAAAAACCCAAGCCTTTCTGTTCATCTGTTTTTAATTACTATGGTTTTTTTTTTCTATTATACAGATTCTGATTCCTCGGTGATGTTTTGCCCCCTAATTTAAGTTGAAAACATTCATTTTCCAGATTAATACCAATGATTAAAATTCCTTTCTTTAAAAAAAAAAGACAGTTCACTGCCCACAGATGTGCTCACTGGGAGAAAACATAAACAATACAAAAATATATAAAGAAAAAAATGCAGAAACATTACCTTGTAGGGGCCAATCATGGTTCATATTTTAATGTATACCCTCATAGATATTTGTTTATATTTACTTTCTTTAAATGTTATTTATGTAAAACAGTAGCTATTAAATGTTATCATTATAGCAAGAAAAAAGTCAAAGACAGTAATAAAAAGTTCAAAAAACTTCCCATTCATTTTCTTTTTCAAGTTGGGCTTTTTACTCAAGCAAGTCCTTGGAAACAGGGTTTGAACTGGGCATCCTTGAAACCTTACCTCTTTACTTCTCAGCTTTAGCCGTTCTAACACTGAGTCCTTCTTAATGGTCCTCTACAAGTTTAATTTTACCTTGCTGACGTGTTCTGGAATCACAAGCCATGCTCCTTGGCCCCTGGCCATTCTGTGGAAGCTTTGCATTACTTAACCTCCATCCCCCAAAGCGGGTCCAGCTCTAACCTTGGACTTAGTACTGCATTCCCTGATGGAGCAGGAAAGAGTCTTGATTTCAATAAGTAACCAGTCTTAAACCAGGCACTGGGGTCACCATCTATTAGGTCTGCAGAAGGTTGGCTCAAGAGTGGTGAATTATTTAAATATATGTTTTATGTCAATTGCTACAGGCAAAATGGGGAGAGGTGTCCAACAGTCCTCAATAATTAATGCAAATGAAAGCTAAAATTCCAATGGACTCACCTACTTTTGCAGTTGATTTGTTGTGTTTTCCCCAGGAAGATATTTTATTTAATAAAAAAGTGTGGCAAGGTTTATCATTTTGTCAATTTGCTCACTACATAGATGGCAACAGGTTCCCAAAGTAAAAATACCTCAAGCCGTACCATCCCACTCTGCAAATCTGGTTGTCTTTCTTAAAATGAAAGCTAAACACCTATTGGAAGAAAAGAGGGGAGGAAGACAAGGAGAAAGGACGAAACATCAGGTGAGATTGTCTGTGGGAGTTGTCTTAGTGATAAAATGCCATGACCGAGGCAGCTCATGGGAGAGTTTATTTGGCTTGGGGTGCTAGAAGGATAATAGTCCATGATGGAGAAAGGGAGGTAGCAGGCAGCAGGTGGCTGGAGCAGCAACTGAGAGCTCATATCTCAAACTACGAGCATGAAGCAGAGAGAATGCCCTGGAAACTGGGCATGACTCTGGTGTGGGAGCCCACAGAAGTTTCCTAGTGAGATCTGAGCTTGCTTTACCCAGCAGGGCTGCATAAGGGGATGGATTGGCCACATGTATGGTTACCAGGTATTTGGAAGGGTCTGCACTTGGCTGTGCTGGGGGGGGGTCTTTTGCTCCACCCCTTGACATTCTTTTAAAAAGCCCTTTAGAAGAGACAGAAGGGGCTGGTGGATAAGGATCCAGGCCCTCCCGAGACTATCCTGTATTTCTATCTGTCTCTCTCTCCCCTCTATGTTTCTATCTAAATCTCATCCCTCACTCCTCAAGAGTACCCTGGGGAAAAAAGGTTTGTGTGGGGGGTCCCCCACACTCTGGAAACATCAAAGCTCACCCCCAGTGATACTTCCTCCAGGTAGGCCACACCCCCTAATCCTCCCAAAACAGTACCACAAACTAGGGAACAAGTATTCAGTTGCCAAAAATATAGGGAGCATCCCATTCGAGTCACTGCAGGAATATAGACCGTCTACTGACTATTCACCCTATATTGTAAATGATGAAAGCTTTAAACAAGTAAGTTGCCATCCTGAATTGCATTCTATATAAAGAAAAAACTGAATAAAATGCAAGAGTAGTGAAACACAATGTATCTTGGAAATTGTATATGGGGAATAACAATATACACAGAAAAGTTTGGTGGGTGCTAAATTGCTAAAGAACCATCTAAGAATTGATGACACAGATGTAGCCTTAATTACATAGAGGAACTAGTCCTGTTTACCAAACCAATGAACTTCAGCACCTAGGAAAGTAGATTCCCCTGGCAGAAAATCGTGTTTCTTTATTCTTCCTTGTAGAATGTGCTCTGTGTTTGTTTGCACAGATCCACGTCAGAGCAAAAAAGGGCTTAGAGAGACAAACCAGAGCCCTTTTTGAGACAGACTTTATTTATGGCATTGAACCTGAGTAGAAAGATTAGGGCAGAAATAGAAAAATTTGTTAAGCAGCATGAGGCCAGTGATTCAGAGCCAAGTCCCTGAGCAGTGGGAAGCCATAGAAAGCCCTTCCTGTATGACATGTGGCCCATAGAGTCCAGTTACTTCCATGTCCTTTGATTACATTTAAAAAAATCAGACTTTAATTAATATAATGAAACCATATTTGACCGTAATGATAAAAAATAATTAATGGCTGCTGAGGGGGAGAGAGAGAGGGAAAGAGGGACAGAGAGAGATTTATTGATTCAGTCCTCTCCAGGGACAAGCCCCTAATGGGTTACCCAGTCCCAAATGGTCAGCCCCAAACATATGCACATAGGAGCAACATTAAATGGACTCAGTGGATTATATATCTAAATATATAAATGAAATATCACAATAATAATTTAAAAAGGTATGAGTTTGACGGAGTGGGGGGACACAGGAGGGGTTGGAGGGAGGAGAGGGAAAGGTGAAATTGATGTAAGTATTCATGTACTAAGTTCTCAAGTGAAATTTAAATTATTTAAGTTAAACGATTTCATTATTATTATTATTATTATTATTATTATTATTATTATTATTTAACTACTTCAGTGGCAGTGCTAAAGCATGCTCTATACACTTCATCTCCACCATCACCAGAATGGATATTTATATTTAGGGGTAAGATAGGCAACATGAAAAGGGGAAATATCAATCATCAGACTGGGCTGGATTTGTATCACAGGGTGCGAACCTGAGAGTTTCTGGACCCCACTAAGCCTGGGTTATCTCATCTGAAAATAGGAATAATTTCGTGTCTTTATGTCAGGACTTTCTGTAAAGATATGAAACAATACTCAGCATTCCCTTACTCTCTAATGTTGGCATGAGTCTAAAGAATATGAGGGCGTGGAGTTTCCCCCTTCTCGCTTGTCTGTTTTTCTGTATTTCTTGAACATGCCATCTCTCTCCCTCATTTTATAGCCTGACTAGCTATGTCTCTACTCAAAAGGAAACCTACTGCATGAACTTGAGAATATCTACTCATCACAAACGATCCCCCTTTACATACTTCCTGTGAGTAACCTGAAATCTGAAGAACGAAAACGCTGTTGGATTTAAATCTCCAGATATATAAAGATATGAAAAAGAACAGTCAGATGGAGAAGACACACATCTTCCCTGTGCCTTCTGTCCAACTCAGGCCCCTCCACCCTGGCATCACACCATTAGTTTCCTAAGATGTCAACTAGTAGGAATCCACCCCCTGGGACTACACAATTATTCAGTGTATTGAAACTGTAAAACTGTAGACTAAGCCATGACCGTGAAGATCGCGAAAGGGCTGTGTCTTACACGATCCAGCCCCAAGCACCCAGAGAGTTTCATATTATAGGAACCATATGGTTTTAGACATAAAAGAATTTAAGTTCTTTTCACACTTGAGGCCTTCCAAGAGTCAACTCTCCATGTGCTGAGATTCAGTGCAGGATTTACATTTCTTCATCTGTGAGCGAGGGATTAAAGTATAATGACGCGTTTTCTGACTATTAAAGTGACTGTATCTAAAATGAGTTGGTGAGATGGATGGTGGATGCCCCAATCTCCCTTCTGTTGTAGTTATAACCATAGTAATCACATGCAACTTGGGGAAGAAAGGGTTTATTTGGATTATATGTCTTGATTACAGCCCACAGGAACTCAAGCAGGGCAGAAGCTGGAGGCAGGAACTGAAGCAGAGAACAGGAAGGAATGCTGTTTACCAGCTTGTTCTCTATGGCTCACTCAAGCTACTTTCTTACACCACCCACACCCTTCCTAGGGATGGCACCACTCACAGTGGGCAGGACCCCCCTCCCACATCAATCATTAATCAAGAAAATATTCCCCGGAGACTTGCCTACAAGCCAGCCTAGTAAAGGCACCATCTTAACTGAGGTTCCTGCTTCCTAGAGGACTATAGCTTATATGAAGTTGACCAAAAGAAACAAAAAAAGTAGCAGCACATTCTGCGAAGCACCACTTAAAGGAATCTAAGTAAAAAGTATGTATACCGTATATAATGATCAGTCAGAAGCTCTTCTAATCACACAATTCTCTAATGCCGTAGCAGAGAAACTCCAGACGGTGACGCAATAGGGGAAGGTTTGGGTAGTATTAATCCACGAGAATTTCAGCAGTTTCATTCTATGACAATTATAGAAGGGGAAAATGAAACACAAATGGAAATTAGCCCTTAGCAGCTGCTTCATGGGGCAATTTACATTTTAAATTTCCAGAATAGCAACACTGGTCCAGAATAGGAGAAACAAGATTTCATTCTTATTGTAGTATAAGATCTCCCATTTGTTAGAAATTTTGTTCTGACTGTAAAGAAAGAGAAAAATAAATGTAGCTGGGAATGCTAGCCTACACCCCAGAGGGTATTTGGGGGTTTTGTTTTCCACAATATCTGGCATAGTCTTTCAGCAAGACTCTGGCAAAGGGGATAAGGAGTAATCTGTTTTGAGCCTAGAAGACTAAAATTTAAAGGAAATTACTGATGTTTTGTTGACAGCCATGCTTAATTATTTGGATGTGTTTGTGTTTTAGTCAGCTAACCTGTCATTACTGAAATTTGTAAGAATCCTATATAATTCTTGAAATTGAAATGTCAATTATGACTTTGTCTTATTTTTCTCTAAAGCCATTCCTTCCTTCTTTTCAAATTGTACTTCATAGGATTGCCTACAAACACTAAATACCTTGGAATTTTGAGGGAATGAAGGCACTCTTCTGGGCATCCCAACAATATTGTGAAAGAAATATGTAGTATTCATGCATAGAATCACCATCCACCAATATAGACGCACAGAGATGTGCAGTGTAGACCTCAGAAGCCATTTCACCGGACCTTCTCATGGAAGCCAGTGGACTTGCCTTGTAGACGCTGGCGTAGAATAGGGAGAGAGGAGTGAGGATGGACACTACAGTATTCAACCCATGCACTCAATGAGCCTTTACATTTAATTTCTAGACTCCTTTCCTTCATAATAGGGCTTTATTTTAGACTGTGATTAATTCATGTGGCCTGTAGAAGGAGAATACACAAATCGAGGTTCAGCCATGATCCCTTCCCTTACAGTCTTAACTTTGAATTATTTTCCCAATTCCTGTCCTAATATTTTCAGTTCCAAACTAGAGACGATGGCAATGCCCATCTCAAAACATTACTATGATAATTAAATTGCTCTCATAAAGTATTTTATAAAAGGTAAGACATTGTTTAGATACTGGCATATTTGGGAATATTCGGTTAATAGAATATTGAATATTAGCTGGGCGGTGGTGGCACACGCCTTTAATCCCAGCACTCCTGAGGCAGAGCCAGGTGGATCTCTGTGAGTTCGAGGCCAGCCTGGTCTACAGAGTGAGTTCCAGGAAAGGCACAAAGCTACACATAGAAACCCTGTCTCGAAAAAAAAGAATATTGAATATTGAATATTAATATTTTCAAAGCTAAATAATAGTATCATAGTTGATGACAAGCTGAACTACTTGATATAGTTTCTGTAGAAAAAAGTCAACTTGGAAGGTGAGTTTCTGTTCATATCACACCTATACCAGTATTTGCCCATGTCAGACTCACTAGAATGTAAGGTAGATAATAAGTAAGATAATAATAATAATAATAATATGTCTTACACATCAGTTGGACTCACCGGGACTATGTCTCACTCCCTCCACTCTACTCAGCTTGACTGCCTTTTAATCCCCTTCTATTTTTAATTTTTTCTGATTCTACATCGTGTATGTGACTATTTATGCACCACAAGCGAATATCCTAAGGACTGTGGAAGGCGTACATAGCGTTTGCCTTCGAAGAACACTCAGGCCTTCTGTAAACACATCGATGATCACTGCTGGCTTTTGTCTTCTTTGTTTCCTCAGCTTTTTATCAGGCATGTTTTCCCAGTGTAAATCACGGGGCAGGAACTCTGTCTGGTTCTATTTGTAAATCAGGGAAAGAGCATTGTCGTTCAATACATGCCACGAAGCACCAGCATCCATGGGAGGTGAATAGGTGGAAATGATTATTTCTGTCTATTGTAAGGAGAAAAGAAAATGTATACCATATAATTTCCAAAGCATTTCACATCAATTATCTTGTTTGTGCATCACAGTGACACTATAAGAAAGGAAAAAAAAAAAAAACTAGAGTGTGCAGTTCGGCTGTTATTGTCTCTTGCCCACAATGAATGAGAGGAAGGGTTAATGGTTTGTCCAAGAGCCTGTGGCAAGGCAGCACCATGGCTACAGGGGACAGAAAACCCACACTCCTCTTGACCAGTGTGGCCAAAACCTCAGTGAGCACTTGTGTGTCTTGACCACGCCAAGAAGCAGATACATTAGATGATTCTGTATGATAACATTTAGCTTTGATGCTGGCCTCCAGCTAGCCCTTAGAAAACAGCTGCTCAATTAATCAATATGATGGTGATCGAGACTCAAGAAACAATTTTTGAGACCGTGGTAAGCTTTCACATCCTTGTCACCTGGGCTACTGCTTGATCCCCGAACACCCTGCATGCCGTGAATTTTCTGTTGCATTAGTGAGACTTGCACTGTCACTTTTCAGTGCTGCTTTCTAGGCCTGTCACTCTGTCAACACATTGCTACCTGTGGCTGACAGCTTAGGTCAGTGGTTCTCAACTTTCCTAATGCTGAGACCCTTCTCTATACAGTTCCTCATGTTGTGGTGACCCCGACTATAAAATTATTTTCAGTGCTACTTCATAACCCTAATTTTGCTACTCTTATGAATCATAATGTAAAGATCTGTACTTTTCGATGGCCTTAGGCAAACCCTGTGAAAGAGTCAGTTGATCCTGGGGTCACGACCCACAGGTTGAGAACCACTGGCTTAGGTCTATGGCCACTGTCCTAACAAATTTAACTTTAATTTGCAAAATGCATGTGATAAATGCAAGGGCTGTTGGGCTATAGGCTAACTTTTCATTTCATTAAGAAAATGTGTCAAGTATTTACTGTTGAAATCTCCACCATCCAGAAAAGCCCAGATAACCAATCCCAGATCACACACGATTTGTAATGGGAGGGTCTGCTATTCATGAGAGGTACAAAAGCATCGAGAGACAGCTGTGTATTAGAGTGAACTTCAAAGGAGGCTGGGCGGACAAATTGGATTTTGCAGTTTGTTCAGAATCACTCACAATAGTTGAAAGTGACGAAGAGAGGGGATGAGACCGCCCCTGTGTTTCTCAGAGGCCACTTTCACAAATGTGGCAGGAAACTGTCGGTAGCCTTGTTGGCTACACTAGATATGGGCAATGCTCGCATATTGGTTGTTAAGAATGCCCTACAGCCCTTGATTATGCCAAAATCAAATAATCGTGTGTCTATTTTAATCTATTATTAGGGGATGACATCAACACGCTGTGCATCCTTTCCATCATACTATCTCTTTTGAGCTGCATGTTGGTAGCATTTTAGCTAAATGTTTTTGTTTAAAATAGTTCATTGAGGCAACTGAACTTGCTATCATATTTCAGAAGAGACTGCTCACCCTTTGCCACTCACAAAGTCCAGCCCACAACCGCCCACCATTTGCCATTCACAAAGCCCCTCCCACAACCACCCACCCTGTCATTCACAAAGCCCCTCCCACGACCACCCACCCTGTCATTCACAAAGCCCCTCCCACAAACATGCATTGTTGTTCAACAACATTCATGTGTTTTGTTCTGCTTTTCACTTCCCAGAAAAACTGACAAATCATCTATCAAATTATTTCTCTCAGAAGAAAATCTTATTAAAACAAAGGCTGTAGGAGATGCTCTAATAAAGTTTCAGAAACTATACAGCCCTGAATTCACTAATTCAGCCAGTATCAATATATGGTAGTTCAAGATCATTATTCCTTTAATTGTTATCTGAAGATTCAAGTAGTTTCCCATATCAAATGATGTCCGAGAAACATGCGGTGAAAATGGCTTGGAACTTTCAACTCCTTACTCTCTGACCTTGAATTCCCAGCTAATCTTCATACACTGATGAGCTACATTTTAGTTAAACTTTATTAACAGGGGACAGCAAGAGTAACGATAGATATATACATACATGTAGCATATATACACACATGAATATATGTAAGATATGTAACATCTTTATACTAGCATAAATAAATCTGAACTCCTAAACAGATAATTTTATTAAAACAAAGCATTAAAGAATGCTTTTCAGGCCTCACCCAGGGTGCGTCTGAGCTTACTAATACAGTTGAACAAATGACTGATTTGCAAACAATGTGGTACCCCAATGCGGACTCTTGGTGGTAAGTCTGCGGATATACTTCGCTATACTTCATATTTTCAGCTCAGTTTTTGTTAAACTTTAAGAGCACAGATACATGTCTTGTCAAATGATTCTGTTTTTTTTTTCTTCAGGAAATCTTTAAAAAATAACTGTTACAAACTGGCTGCTGGTTAAAATGCAGATGGTGAGTTTAACAGGTTATTTAAAGGCCCACTTTTGCTTAAAATTTTGAGTTAATTTTAATCAAGTATTGAACGTCTCCAATATTTTAGTCATTATGATAAAATACACCAATCACTTCCTGTAGGGAATGTGTTATTTATCTCATTTTTTAAAATTGATGACAAAGCTCTGATTTGGAAAGGTGGAGTACGATGCTAAGGTAAGAAAAGTAGTAAGTATTAAAATCTGTTTGGGACTCAGATCTATCTTTGATTGAAGGCTATGTCCTTTTTAGTACACTGTGTGGCCTCTCAAATCCTAGAACCATCAACATTTTACAGATACATACTTGTGTGTGTTGGCGGGTTGGAGAGGGGAGAGGATCTCTCTCTCCCTCTCTCTGGCTCTCTCATAGTAGAAAGCAAGGGGGGGTTATCCAGTGAGGCCATATTGGAAAGAAGAACCAAGAGATCCAATGGCACCCCAAAATCCGTCTTCAGCATCTTTTTAAAAACTAGTCTTGACATCCAAAAAGCAAGCGCATTGGAGAGAGATGAGTACCAGTGGCAGGCTCCCAACATTTTGGTATATACCTGTCTTAGTTTTAACCTTTACATCTTAATTAGCAATGGGCTAACCTTTATAAATCACCGTTGCTCTCAGAAAGTAAACATAATTTGTAAAGGAGACAGGTTCCCACTCTTTGCACCTCTGAAGAATGGTGTCACTGGGTATAAAAACTAGCAGTCGATTTAATAAGCTATTTATTCCTGTAATAAGAGAAACCTCTATTATTTGTGAGGAACAGACTGCATTTGGGGTTACTATAATAAGTGGGAAAGATAACAATTGAAATTCTGAATATATTAGAACCACAGCATGTTGCAGACCAATTAAAATTGACAGCCAAGTGAAGCAAATATACATGGACAAATATAGAAACTGCAATTTTTAGAGTGATTTTTTTTCCTTTTCACTACTTGGTATTTATTTTTCTTGCTTCTGGATATTCCCGTTCATTGTATTAATCTTTCTGCTTGGCTTCTGAATTTTAATCAAGTTGAACACTGATAGATAATAAAATTTTAATTCATAGTAGACTATGTTGGCAGTTTGATGTATTTAGTATGTGATGTTGGGAAACTATCACTAACTAGAAATACAAGCTTCTGTAGACAATCTATAATTTTCATAATCTTAAACCACGGTGGGAAAATAGACACCATGCTCAACATTTGAGCCATGTGTTCACCTCTCTGTATTAAATTAGTATTGGTGGCTGAGTGGGAGATTACAGGCTACAGCTGCTTTAACCTTCAGCAGCAAGAGATGCTTTCTGGAATTGCCTCCATGTGCTTCTAAAGCCCAGGAAGCTTAAAAATACAGGTTTGATGCTAATGATGAGAAAACACGGTGAATTAGCATCGCTTAGCTTGGAGGAGGGCTGGACGTAAACATGTTGCTAACGGTGGAATGTCTTATGTAAGACAAGTCTGACAAATGAAGATGGAACTTGAATGATAAAATAAACAGCAAGCGCATTGACTGAATGTCTACCATATGTTATATGTTATATATATATATGTTCTATATGAAATATATGCTCTATAGCTACCATATGTTATATATATTTTGATATGTACCATATTGATCTAATTACATTTTTCATGTTAACTATATGGAATGGCTACTATAACAATGACATGTTGTCACATGACCAGGAGCTACCTGATGAGAGCTGAGACTCAAACTCCAAAGCTGGTCCCTTCTGATTTCAAGGCTCTATCTACAACGATTACATTAGTTGTTTCCATGTGATATGAAACTGTCAGTTTGTCTGTTCGTAAATGGGTTCTAATGTTTAAAAGACAGTGTTCAATACAAACTATTTTACTTAAGCCCAAGTACATTCGTGGCCTGAAATTGATGCCTGGATTCTGTCTTGATCGGCTAGCATCTGCAGTGTGGGGGTGAGTTGGTGGGGGAGGAGAAAACAGCTGTTCTGGAGACTGAAAGGAAAAGGAGGATCAAGTTAAATGCTTTCTGTCCTTAGACGAGATTGATAACTCTTAAGTACTTTTCTAGTTAATAAACTGTGACAGAGTCACCCAGTTTGGACTCAGAAAATATGTAATGATTGGGTTCCTTGTAAATAATGTTTTTTAAACAGAATGACTGGCTGGATTTATACAATTTCGAAAACATAGTTTAGGAACAAACAGGCCACGCTATGGATTTGTAAAAAAGAAGTAAACAGCGCCATCTACTGGACTTTTACTTTTACGTACAGTAAAAGTATGGTAACGGTATGGTATTGTGCATACTTAACCTACACATGGTAAAACACGTGTTACCATCCATGAAGATTTCAAGCTACTGAAAAACAATCGAGTACCTATGTTTGTGAATTGCTAAATAAAAATGAAACAATTACTTTCAAGGAAACCTGCCATGATATTTTAGAAACCTTTTCTCAAAGGAAACACCATTTTCCTGCATAGAGGTATCACAAAGTAAAAAATCGAGAGATACCTCCCCAGGTTTGTGGAGTAACCATCCCTCTGCTGAGCTGAAGATTCTCCTCTCTAACCTCAGTTTGATCCATATCTGGGCAAAAATATTATTTTCTTTACAAAGAAAATGAAAAAGAGAAGCACTTTTCCTGGCAAGGAAGCCGTGCCCCACATAATATGCAGAAATTCTCCATCTACATTGCCCACTTGATAGAAAGGGAGCTTCTGCCAGCCTGGTTGTTGCTTGTTTGCATTTCTTCCTTGTACCATAAAACACCTTAACAGGGGAGTTCACAAAGAAAACATGTCCATTGAGCTCAAGGTGCCATGAGCTGAAGGCCCAAGAGCAGCCGACTCCATTGGTTTAAACTCTTGTTCAAGTCCACTTGGCTATGCCACATCACAGCAGATGTCATCACACTGGGAGTATCAGAGAGCAGATAGGGGACAGTCTACTCTTTTCTTTATGTCGCTTTCAACAAGAGCAATTGAGCCATCCTGCGAGCTCAGTATCACTCTGTTCTGGAGGCAGTGCCCCAGTGACCTAATTACTTTGCTCATCTGTGAAATGTTTCGACACATTCCATCATTGCCATGTAGGGGACCAAGATTACAACAGATGATCCCTGAGGGATGTATTACAACCATAGCAGAGTTGGATATATCTTCGACAACTCTCTCCCTGGGAGAAGTCAATGTGCTGGATCACCTGATTTTCTCTACCTCATCTCATTCGTGCTCAAGAGGACTCATCCAATAGCCAAGTACAGTGCACCTCAAACTGTGGTCCTTGGGTGACAATGTAAGCCCCACTTTGAGAGTTTACTGAAATGCAAGGGATCTCTGCATTTTCCAGGCTCTTCTTATTTTGGGGAGGAGGGGCGGCACCCAGTGTGGGCCTACAGTGATCTGGACTTTTCTTTGGATGTTGTTCTAGAATAGCCCATGGTTACACATCAGATCCATCTCTGTCTTTCAAACAGTTGTGCATTCCCAGGTGCTACGTCAGTGAGTCTAACCCAGTGGGTAGGTTACCAGGCCACACTGGTGTGTCTCCGATCATGGTCAACTGCAGCTCTAGGGAAACCTCAGGATGTGCCTACAAAGACAGTCCTTGGGCTAGGAAGCAGGGCAACATATTCTGGCTGGCTCCCCACCCAGGGCCCTCCTTCCTCATGGCAAAGGGGCAGCTTTCATGGGCTCCTCCATTGCTTTTATTCCCCATCAACTGATTCCTTCTATTATCCCAGTCTTGATGGGATTTTGTGGCAACTAATCTCTTGCAGAATGCCAGCTTTTAGTTAACTCCAGAGCCCATGGGGTAGCCTGTGAAGTCTGGAAAACAAAGTATTACATTGCCTTGCACTGCAATACAACAGTGGGCAAGTTATTCTTTATCCAATATTTTGTTTTCAAACTTACTGTTATTTCTACTCTGACAATGGTTCACCAGGCTTTTCCCCTTATTGTAAACAGAGACTTTTCTCCCACCACCTGTTCTTGAATACCCATCAGCCACTCCCCAAATTACCACACAATGGCTTATATTATTATAAATGCTTGGCCAATGGCTCAGGCTTATTACAAACTAGCTCTTATTGTTGTTGTTAGTATTTTACTCTTTTGTTGGGGGGCCTACCACTCAGCTCCCAAATAAACACACACAGAGTCACATTATTACTATGAATGCCCAGCCTTAGCTTGGTGTAGTTTCTTGCCAGCTTTACTTATCTTAAATTATCCCATCTACCTTTTGCCTATGGGTTTTTCACATTCTCTTACTTCTGTAAATCTTACCCTTACTCTGTGGTTTGCTGTGTAGCTGGGTGGCTGGCCCCTGGAGTTCTTCTCCTTCTCTGGCTTCTAGATCTTAGATCTCTCCTCCCAGTTTTCTCCTTCTATATATACTCTCTGCCTGCCAGCCCCACCTATCCTTTCTCCTGCTTTGCTATTGGCCAGTTCTTTATTAAACCAACATGTGTTTTATACAGGCACAGTAACACAGCTTCACAGAGTTAAATAAATGCAACATAAACAAAAGCAACACACCTTAAAATAATAGTCTACTACATTTCCCCCTTTTTGTCTAAATAGAAATGAAAGGGTTTTAACTTTAACATAGTAAGACGATATACAATAACAATTATCAAGTAAAGATTACATTCACAATATTCTGTCCATTTGTAGTTAGCATATTCAGAGAAAATAATGCATTATCTATCCTGTCATAGTGAATCCAAAGTTTTAGCTATCCTGGGTTTTTTGTTTTTCCATTTGAAGTTGAGTATTGTTCTTTCCAGGTCTGTGGAGAGAATTGTGTTGGGATTTTGATGGGGATTGCACTGAATCTGTAGATTGCTTTTGGTAAGATTGCCATTTTTACTGTGTTAATCCTTCCTATCCATGAGCATGGGAAATCTTTCCATTTTCTGACATCTTCAATTTCTTTCTTCAGAGAATTAAAAGTTCTCATCATACAGGCTTTCACTTGCTTAGTTAGAGTTACCCCAAGGTATTTTATATTATGTGTGGCTATTGTAAAGGGTGATGTTTATCTGAATTCTTTCTCAGCCCTTTAGTCATTTGTATATAGGAGGGCTACTGATTTTTTTGTTAATCCTGTATTCTACCACATTACTGAAGATGTTTATCAGCTGTAGGAGTTCTCTGGTAGAATTTTTGGCATCACTTATGTATACTATCATATCATCTGCAAATAGTGAAAGTTTGACTTCTTCCTTTTCAATTTGTATCCCCTTGAACTCCTTTTGCTGTCTTATTGCTAGAACTTCAAATACTATATTGAATAAATATGGGGAGAATGGACAGCCTTGTCTTGTTCCTGATTTTAGTGAAATCACTTTGAGTTTCTCTCCATTTAATTTGATGTTGGCTGTTGGCTTGCTGTAAATTGCCTTTATTATGTTTAGGTATGTTCCCTGTATTCCAGATCTCTCCAAGACCTTTATCATGAAGGGGTGTTGGATTTTGTCAAAGGCCTTTTCAGCATCTAATGAAATGATCATGTGTTTTTTTTTTCTTTCAGTTTGTTTATATGGTGTATTACATTGACAGATTTTTGTATGTTGAACCATCCTTGCATCTCTGGGATAAAGCCTATTTGATCATGGTGGATAATGTTTTTGGTATGTTCTTGGAGTCAGTTTGTCAATATTTTATTGAGTATTTTTGCATCAATGTTCATGTGGGAGATTGGTCTGTAATTCTCTTTCTTTGTTGCATCTTTATGTGGCTTGGGAATCAGAGTAACTGAAGCTTCATAAAAGGAGTTTGGTAACGTTCCTTCTGTTTCTATTGTGTGGGACAATTTGAAGAGTATTGGTATTAACTCTTCTTTGAAAATCTGGTGTAATTCTGCGCTGAAACCATCTGGTCCTGGGCTTTTTTTGGTTGGGAGACTTTTAATGACTGTTTCTATTTCCTTAGGGGTTATTGGTCTATTTAAATTGTTTATCTGGTCTTGATTTAACTTTGGTATGTGTTACCTATCCAGAAAATTGTCCATTTCTTTTAGATTTTCCAATTTTGTAGAGTACAGGTTTTTGAAGTATGACCTGATGATTCTCTGGATTTCCTCATTGTCAGTTGTTATATCTCCCTTTTCATTTCTAATTTTGTTGATTTGAATGTTCTCTCTCTGCCTTTTGGTTAGTCTGGATAAGGGTTTGTCTATCTTGTTGATTTTCTCAAAGAACCAACTCTTTGTTTCAATGGTGAATCCAAAGTTTTACACCTAACTTACTTTCTATCATAACTAAGAGAAATTACAACTATGATTATTTAGTCTTCAACTCCATCAAAGACCCAGAAGGATGTAATATTATCTAACAACAGAGACATTTGGCTGCCTATACAGTCACCAAAAGTTCCTCTGCAATGTTGGGACATCCATCTTTAGCCTACGGGCCTAGAGTATCTGGCAGACTTTTCTACGAAGCAAGAATTTTGGACTGTCCTGCCTTGTTTTGGCAAAGTTCATCAGTCACTTTCCTCTATGTCCTGCAGAATATCCTTCTGTGAAGCAGGAATTTTGAAGGACTGTCCTGCCTTGTTTGGGCAAAGTTCAACATTTTTTCCCTGTGTGTCCTGCATGTCCAGTCTGCATAGCACATTAGGAAGCAGTCAAGGCAAAAGCAGTTTCTTTGCCCAGTGGCTAACCTTGCCACAATGAAAGCAAACTCCAAAAGGAGCTTCTTCAGTGTCCATCATCTTCTCTAAAGTAAAGTGGTGCTGCCAGGAGCAAATGTGTCTCATTGTCATGAAAAGCCTTAAGTTAACAAAACATTTCAAATGCCATATTCTGTACATCTTTGAAAGGTTTGAAGACCATCTATCTATCTAAAATATATCTCTATATGATCTAGAAAGCATATCTAACATATCTACAATTTTGGTTGTTATAAATGACTAACCACTAATCTATGTTTCTTATTATCCTATATATTTTATAATAATAACTTTCAAAAATTAGAACTTCACCCTATATTTCCAAATAAACTGCATAGGCATAATACCTCAAACAAAACCAGAAACAAACATACAATATGTTGTAACAAAAATAACCTTAAATTTTTATCAATATATAAAAATCCTTTAAACAAGAGTAGAAACATATATACAGTGTAACAAAAATAACTCTAAATTTGCATCAATAGTCTATATTCCCCTAAATGATAACAAACATCCATAACCCACCAAAATAAACAAAAACCATCCACACCCCCCAACTCTTGGGAATGTGGACATAATTTTCTCCATACTTCTTCCTGCTGTCTGTGGATGAAGTATTTTTAGGGTCCCAGAGAGAAATTTTTGAGATAATGACCAAGTCCTGGGAAGACCAGCAGTAACCTTGCTGATAGATATCACCTGTCAAGTTTCAGGAGGTCTCACCTGATCAAAACTGATCCATTTTAACCCTGAAGGAATCCATAGCCCCTCATCTTTTGTGGGAACAAAACTCCAGAGCATTTTTTATTTCCATTTGACAAATATATTTTTTGAAGTTTTAGAAGTTAAGGCGTTCCTAAGGTATAAAGGCGGATTGATTTCAAGTCCCTCTTTCAATCCCAGGTCTCTTAGCAGCTGTTGTTTGCTTATGACCATTCAAAAAATTCAAAATCAACACAACATACAGGATCCAAGCTCCCTGTGTATTTCCCATCTCTATGTGGCTTATTTTTTATTATTGTACTTCTCTCTTTAAAGACTTTATTATTTTTAAACTACTTCTTTTTATGACTGTCCATACCTTTTTTCTTTCTTTCTTAAGCCTATGCACATTGTAAAACACACTGGAACCTATTTAGAGGTTTTTCTGTCTGGATCTTTTTTACTGCGTGTCTTTTAGCCTTTTTTGACTGCATGAGTACACTTTCAAATTGATAAGGTACACCTGGATTCTCTGCATGAGCAGTTCTCAGCTGATTAAACAAATGCAACATAAACAAAAGTAACACACCTTAAAATAATATTCTAAGTCTGGGTTACCTCACTCAGGAGGATTTTTTTCTAGATCCCTCCATTTGCCTGCAAACCTCATGATGTCATTGTTTTTCTCTGCTGAGTAGTATTCCATTGTATATATGTACCACAGTTTATTTATCCATTCTTCGGTTGAAGGGCATCTAGGTTGTTTCCAGGTTCTGGCTATTACAAATAATGCTGATATGAACATAGCTGAGCAAGTGCCCTTGTGGTATGATTGAGCATTCCTTGGGTATATGCCCAAGAGTGGTATAGCTGGATCTTGGGGGAGATTGATTCCCAATTTTCTAAGAATGCGCCATATTGATTTCCACAGTGGCTGTACCAGCTTGCATTCCCACCAGCAGTGGAGGAGAGTTCCCCTAGCTCCACATCCTCTCCAGCACAAGGTGTTCTCAGTGTTTTTGATCTTAGCCAATGTACCCACTCATAGGAGAATACTAGTTGTGGAACAAGGATGACTGGACGGCTACTCACAACACCAGGGAGGCTACCTGGAAAACAGGACCCCAAGAAAGACACGGGGATCACCCAATGACGGAGAAATGGATGAGATCTACATGAACAGTCTGGACGTGAGTGGGGGTAATGAGGGGCGAGGGGCGAGGGAAAGAGAACTTGGGGGAGCGGGAGATCCCAACTGGATCAAGAACAGAGAGGGAACACAAGGAATGTTCATGGTAAATGAAGACCACATGAGAATAAGAAGGAGCAAAGTGCTGGAGAGGCCCACAGAAATCCACAAAGATGCCCCCACAATAGACTGCTGACAATAGTCGAGAAATAGCCCGATCTGACCTACCCTGGTGATAGGATGACCAAACACCCTAATTGTCGTGCTAGAAACCCCATCCAGTGACTGAGGGAACTAGATGCAGATATCCACGATCAGGCCCCGGGTGGAGCTCCGGGAGTCCAATTGGCGAGAAGGAGGAGGGTTTATGTGAGCAAGAGTTGTTGGGACCAGGGATGGATGGAATACAGGGACAAGTGGCCAAACGAATGGAAACACATGAACTGTAAACCAATGGCTGAGGGGCCCCCAACTGGATCAGGCCCTCTGAATGGGTGAGACAGTTGATTGGCTTGATCTGTTTAGGAGGCATCCAGGCAGTTGGAACGGGTCCTGTGCTCAGTGCATGAATTGGCTGTTTGAAACCTGGAGCTTAGTAGAGACCCTTGGCTCAGCTGGGGAGGAGGGGACTAGACCTGCCTGGGCTGAGTCCACCAGGTTGATCTCAACCCTCGGGGGAGTCTTTGCCCTGGAGGAGATGGAAATGGGGGGCGGGCCGGGGGGCGGGGGGCGGGACGGGAGGAGGGAGAACGGGGGAATCTATAGCTGATATGTAAAGTTGAATTATATTGTAAAATAAAATAAAAGAAAAGAAAAAGAAAAAAATAATATTCTACTATATCTTATATTTAAATTAAACCATTTCTATTCATCTATGCATCACCATGTGGCCCGTGGCTTACCGGTCCTTTAGCATCTTGCTTCTTGAGCTGCTGGCTCACATCTTGACAACTCTGCCCTTCTTCATCTCAGTCCCTAGTTTAATTGTACCACCTAGCCTTATCCTGCCTCACCACCGGTCAAAACAGCTTTATTATCAACCAGTGAGAGCAACACACAGTCACAGCATACAGAAGGATCATCCCACAGCACCTTAACTATACCTGTCAGTAAATCCTATTCTCTGAATATGTTTCATTCCATTCTTCAGGGTGTTTCAAAGCCGTAGTCATGTCTTCTACTACATGGCTGGTTAACCTGTTCCAGTGGACCTCAACTCTAGCTACATGAGAAACACAACTTCATAAAATGGTCATGCTCATTCTCCCTAGGCATGTTTGAGTCATTTGGCCTGGAACATTGCCAAGGATTTACTGTTTTAAACATTTTCCTGGGTCATTCTAATGTCAGTGAAAATGGAGACCACTCTACTTTCTGTTTTATAATGTGCTCAGCTAAGAAAATACTGTTTGCCTTCTTCTTCAAACTTGGCCCACAATCCCTGCTGAAGGGTTAAATATTAAAAAATCAATACATGTGAGTTCATTCATTTACAAAAATCAAGCAAACATGGACACAGAGTCCCTAAAACAAAATAAATTACATAAACACAATGTACGATACTCATACTCTGACCTACTTCTGACATCTTATGGAAATAGATAGAATCCTCAGTTACTTTAAAATTTCAAGGTTTGGGATTCCCAAAACAAGTAAAAGAAACTGCCTAGTTAATGTATAAATTATAAACTGATTTGAAAAAGAAAATTCTAGTAAAACACAATCCTGAAGCTTTCTGCTCACATGCCCTGTCTTCCTAAGCATTTCTGCCAACATCTACTATTGGTAAAATGCAAATTGAGAGATGTGATTTTTTGTTTTTGTTTTGTTGTAGGAGGATGTGACTTGGACAGAATTTAGAACCTGCAACCCCCACTAAGATGTGCTGTCCAGCCGCTGATGAGGCCAACGATCGTGTTGAACTGGGTTACTGCCCACTTTGCACTATTTCCAGGATTTTAGATGTGAATTACCACTGATTACAATAGCGTGGGATAGCTCTCAGCCTACCACTACATCTTGCCTAGTACACAAAGTGTCTGGGGCATATGTGAATGGCTAATAAATGTGTGTATAATGGACATCATTAAGATAAAATTACTCACATTAAGAAAGAGTACCCTCCCATATAATTGAAATTTGTTTAATTGCATTTCACACAACTAGAATCCTACCATTTCAGTTGGTAATC
Organism: Peromyscus nudipes; assembly: GCA_902168325.1. Taxonomy (NCBI): domain Eukaryota; kingdom Metazoa; phylum Chordata; class Mammalia; order Rodentia; family Cricetidae; genus Peromyscus; species Peromyscus nudipes. The sequence goes on from CABHPH010113522.1 coordinate 35,860, forward strand.
AATGGAAATGATAATAACATAAAAACCTACATGTCTAACATCTAGTTTATCAGGAAAATTAGCTAGTATGAAATACATAATTTGTTTATAAAATGTGGTTTTGAACCATTTAAAGAATGAGCATTTTTATTTGCCATTTTCACTGAATAGGCCTTTATAAGTGTATAGGGAACTTTGTAAACAATTGTAAAAGAACTCCTAACTAATTGAAGGATGTGTCTTGGAAAGGCACATCAACTACTCATCCAAAGTTGATATGAAATCATTTTGCCCTCCTAACATATTTGTATGCACTATGGACAGCCATTTCCTCCACCTGCTTTGTTCTCTCTCTCTCTCTCTCTCTCTCTCTCTCTCTCTCTCTCTCTCTCTCTCTCCTCCTCCTCCTCCTCCTCCTCCTCCTCCTCCTCCTCCTTCTCCTCCTCCTTTTTCTTTTTTGGGGTTTATCTTATCAGAATTTGCTGGGTTTAGATTTTGTTGCCATTCCAAGGAAAGAGAGATATGTCACTGAAAAGTCAAAAAGATTTGATAAGTAAGAAAGATAAGAGGCAGAAAACAGATGTGTGATTCTCGAGAGACCCCCAACCATGCTGCCTCCTTTTTAATTCCCAGACTCGTTTTTGTAGGTTCATTCTCTTTGTTCTTTTTTTCCCCATTAACTAAGCATGTCACAGTTGACCCAGCAGCACTTGATAGCTCTTGAGAGATAAAGTGGAATGCAATGGCACAGTAGCATCATATGCTTTTAAGTGTGGAATCATGATCCTTTAGAACTGTTATTAATACTGGATAAATGCTCAGGTAAGAGCACCCCTTCCCCGCTGCCCAGAGCAGAATAAAGGGCTTCCTTACTAGCTTTAAAATTTACACAAGATCAAGAGAACAGAAAGTTGTCAAAACACAATGATCCCCAGCTACTGCAAGAAGGACAAGGGAAAGTCTAGAAAGGACATGTCAAGCAGAAGCCAGTTTTGTGACTTTTAATGGCTAACAGTGACTTGAGAATTTCAGACTACTAATGAATTGAGAGGAGATTAATGGGGGATGGAGTACAGGAAAGGAAGATAACAGAATAAGCTTAGGATGAAAAAGAAGAGGATGTGATTTCTCTCTACCCTACAAAGAAAATTCTAAGCTGAGCTAAGTGATGTCCCCCTGTAATTCCATCTAATCAGGAGGCTGATCCCAAGTCCAAGGATTGCATTAGCCACAGGAAGAATACAAGGCCAGTTTAGGCAACCTAGTGAGACCCTGTTCCCAAATTTAAAAAATGCAAAGAAGACTCAGGACATAGCTTAGTGGTAGAGCAATTGCTTAACATGAGTATGGCCCTGAGTTCAGTACCTAGTACCACAAAAAGAAACAAAAAAAAATATTTTATTCCATTTTCTTCATAAGCTCTCATATAATTTATAAGGTTACAAGTTGGTTAAAAACATTTTTTTCAAGCCTGAGAATATAGCTCAGCTGGTATAGTGTTAGCATGTTTAACACATTGGAATCAGTCCCTGACTCTATAAATTGATTGTGCATGCCTGTAATCCCAGAACCCAGGAGGTGGAATTAAGAGACTAAGGAGCTAAAGGTCATCCTCTGCTACATACTGAGCCCTGGGGCCATCCTTAGAAACACGAGTTGGTAAAAGAAAGGAAGAAGAAATGGAAAAAGAAAGGTCATTCTTTCAGCTTCTTGATGGGTAGTGGTAATTGACTTGTTCTACAACACAGCTATGGCAAGGCAGTCCAGCGAATGTGTCATCGAGCTGAGACTCTGCACAGTACCGAGTGGGTACCAGAGGGGAGCCAGATTTGAGTCATCGCCAGGGGCTGCCTGTGGAAGTGAAAAGACCTGAGCAGGGATTCCATGCGACGTCACCAGGCACCAAAGAAGATTCAAAGTGGTCATTTGGAAGTCACCTCACCAGGGAATGGTGCTGGCTTGAGTCCCCTCCTGTGATAGTATTTAAGTAATCTAAACATGCAGAGGAGAGGAGAGGGACAACATTGTCCTGCCCTTCCAGACAGATCTCCAAACAGCAGAAGTTAAGTGAAGGGCCCTTCCTTTTTTTTTCTCAGCCTTCTTCCTTCCTCCCCTGGGGTGAGAGAAACATGGTGATGTCCAGAGCTGGAATTTAGGAGACAGCAGTGGGAAAAGTTTTGTAATTCCCCACCCTTCCTACCCCAGCAAAGCATGGAGTCAAACCTCAGCTGAAAGAAAGGGAGACTCTAGTCCACACAGGAACTCAGTTATATTTAGGGTTCTATAAAGATATACTGAAGCTGTGGTTGACAATGACCAGAAATGCAGGGAAAGCACTCTGAAATGTGTCCAGGTGGTAGGGAGGACACAGCCACTGAACAGAGATTAGGCAGTAGTGGCTCATTGATTGCATTCTGCGAAGAGTGTGGTCTCTTTCCATATACTCTGAATTACAGATGCTGTCCTGGGGTGCCTTCACCCCCGCATTCCTCCCTCGTCACAACCTTCATCTGAAGCCATCCTGCACTGGGCTTTTGCTGTCTCCCTCGATGTGTGGCTATTCTGTGTTCCTAAGACACCTCCCTGCTCCAGGACCTTTGTTCCTAAGGAAAGACACCTCTATCCCTCCCTCCTTTCTCTGTGTGAAATTTTTAATCAAAATATTATCCAGTTCTACTTTGATCTTCGGTAAAACTTAATACTTCTTTATTTCTTATTCTGGTTGGGTTTTGCTATTGACTATAATAAAGAAATATAACTTAATCATAAATGTATTTTATACACTAGTATGTTTCCTTTCCTCCTGTACTTCATATGGATGCAGTAAGAGAGGCAGAAGAGAATATTCCATATTTATAATTAAATAGTGAGCCTCTTGGTTTCTTTTTACATCTGCCATCTCTAATCAATATTAAGTTTCCCAGACTGCAAGAATCATGTGCCTCTTCACTCTGGATGCTTGTAGCGTGTGGAATGTGGCTTCTCTGTAGACACTTTCTCTAACTGTCTCAGTGAATCTGTCAAAGTGATTGGAACAGTAGGGGGCATGCAGGAGGCCAGGAATGAAGCAACCAGAACCCAGCTAACCCATCCAGACAGTCTGTGAGAAGACCTGGAGATTTGGGCCCTGAATAGCCTCCTGAGTGAACTCCTGAGGTCTTTTACAACCTAGCAAGTGTCAGTGGCTTTGTGATCCAGGGTTACTCTGTCATTATGTATGACCTGCCGGGGATCTGGGAGCTAGAGGCTGAATTCTAGCAGGTTTGTTCAATCATTTTCAAAACCAAAACTCCCCAGGCTATTTCTTTTCACATTCTAGAGGTAGATTAATCTACTAGCTGCCATTGGCTATTAAGAGAAAACTTCATATTTTTTACAATGTTATCTCATAATACTTATTTTGCATGTCTTAAAATATTTAAAAAAGAAGAAGTTTGGATCTACGACAAGCCTCATTTTTTTTTCTCCAAAGTTAGTAAGTTCCCCTTTAACTTGAAGCAATAAGTTGCTCAGTGGAGGACTGCCTCGTGGATGGGGGTAAGCTTAATGGTGCAGGGTACAGCAGCCTTTCAAGATTTCATGTTTGGAGAGCAGTCTGACAGAATTATTGGAGGTAGTAATATTCACAGGCTACTGTATAAAGAAGGAAACCCTAGTTCCCCTCTGAAACAACCTAAAGGAGCTAGAAGCAGCACATGAAGCAATCGTGTGGATCCTCAGAGGTATGCATGTCCCCTTGCCTCACTCTCATCTTGGTAAATCTCTGATTTAAAGATTCTTTCTTCCTCCTTCCCCATCGTAGACACCCACCCACCCAATGTCGTGTACTATGGCTGTTCAAGCACACAGCAGCTCTGGTCTGAAATAATCGTGTATTTTTTTTCATCCAAATATTATCACCTCAACCACAGTTTATGTTAATTTTTCAAAAAATTCAGGTTGCATTGGGGACCTTATTATATTCCCCTATTCTGTGTTGCTAGAGTTTTCCTGCCTGGCCCACGGTCAGGATAAATCTCTTTCACCTGCCAGTCGCTCAGATCCAACCAAGTAAACACAGAGACTTATATTGCTTACAAACTGTATGGCCGTGGCAGGCTTCTTGCTAACTGTCATTATATCTTAAATTAATCCATTTCTATAAATCTATACCTTGCCACATGGCTCGTGGCTTACCGGCATCTTTACATGCTGCTTGTCCTGGCGGTGGCTGGCAGCGTCTGGCAGCGTCTCCTTCCACCTTTCTGCTCTTTTTATTCTCTCTGTTAGTCCCGCCTATACTTCCTGCCTAGCCACTGGCCAATCAGCAACATATTACTTGTATAATTGTAATATACAATTAGCAACACATTTGCCATACAGAACATCCCACAGCACTTCCCCCCCCCTTTTTTTTTTCAAAAAGGAAGGTTTTAACCTTAAAGTAAATTACATATAATTTGGGAATTTGGGCGTAGCTTCTCTTACTGCTTCCTGCTGGAGGGGGGCGCTGTAACTTATGGGGACACAAAGAAAATTTTAGGATTATGGAGTAGTCCGTGAGAGTGTATCGTCTGAGCCAGTTGCCTTCAAATGGTTCTGGATGTTGGATCATCTGAGCCATGGTGTCATCAGAGACCTTTCAAGTGGTCTTGGCTGGTCAAACCTGATGTATCTTAATCTGGAACAAATCCATAGCCTCTGGCTTTCTGTGGGAACAAAAGCAGAGCTTCCTTTCCAAAGCAACATATCTTTGCATCCAAATTTTGAAGTCAAGGTATCTTTAAAATATACAAATTGGTTTAACTCAGCTTCCTTTACAATCAAATATCTCTCTGCAGTTAAGAATCCCAAAGACAACACAATGCAGATTCTCTGTGTGATATCCATCTTTACGTGGCTTATATTTTATACTACCTTTACTGTCTCTTTAAAGACTTCATTTTTCAAAACTATTTCTTTATATAACTGTATGTATTCCTTTTTATCTCTCTTTGAAGCCTACGTACATTTTTACACACATTTTAAAGCATTTAAAGTCTTGTTCCATCTGAATCTGTCTTATTGTGAACCTGTTACTTTAAACTGCAGCATTCTAAGACTGAAATGGCGCTATGGCTGCTGGCTCCGCCCACCTCGCTTCCCAACATGGCAGTGATACCTTTACCGTCAGCTCTGGGAGCTATCGTGGGTCTGTGCTTCTATCAAAGCAGCGTGTAGCCCAGAAACCTCTTTTTGTTTTGTACTAGCAAAGGCAAATCCACCACGCAATTTAATGTGCCACTTGCAGAGGCCTCATTCCCGCCATACTGCAGGTCAAGCACACACGCCAGGAACCCACAAGTAGCTCAAGCCCGCAGGCTGCGGCTAACTTGACAAAGACAACTAGGAAGCTGTTTTAGCTCTGTTTTAGAATCTTCTTTTTACGCTTTCTCAGGTTTTAAGTAGAAATTCCTGCCCCCACGTTCTGGCACCATTTGTTGCTAGAGTTTTCCTGCCTGGCCCACGGTCAGGATAAATCTCTTTCACCTGCCAGTCCCACAGTCGCTCAGACCCAACCAAGTAAACACAGAGACTTACATTGCTTACAAACTGTATGGCCGTGGCAGGCTTCTTGCTAACTGTCCTTATATCTTAAATTAATCCATTTCTATAAATCTATACCTTGCCACATGGCTCGTGGCTTACCGGCATCTTTACATGCTGCTTGTCCTGGTGGTGGCTGGCAGTGTCTGGCAGCTCTCCTTCCACCTTTCTGCTCTTTTTATTCTCTCTGTTAGTCCCGCCTATACTTCCTGCCTAGCCACTGGCCAATCAGTGTTTTATTAGCAACACATTTGCCATACAGAACATCCCACAGCACAGCAGCTCTGGTCTGAAATAATCTTGTATTTTTTTCATCCAAATATTATCACCTCAACCACAGTTTATGTTAATTTTTCAAAAAATTCAGGTCGCATTGGGGACCTTATTATATTCCCCTATTCTGTGTTGCTACACTGTTTCAAGTCTCGCTAACACACCAAGGTGTAAGATAAAGAGAGAAAGGACCAGCACTGTAGATTACATCATGTTGTAGGGATATGTACTTACTGAATGAGCAATTGCTGAATAAATGACTCAGAACCTTACCACTTGGAGTAATTAATCAAATCAGGCTACATATTTGTGCAGTGTTCTTGAGTATGTCTG
>CABHPH010113524.1:0-15351 GCA_902168325.1 Peromyscus nudipes
CAGTGGATTGTGGAGTCTCTGTCCTTGCTCTGGTAAAACACACATGTAAATCAGGCCTTTCTGTCTGTTTCTCTTTCACGTTGGGCTTTTAATTCATTGTGATAGATTTTGTCTTTCAAGTCATGCCAGACCTACCGGGACTGATGTGCTTTTCATCTGTCATTCTCTTCACACTGTGTGATTAAATTGGTTTTCCTGCTTTCAGGGAGACAGGCTAAAAAGCCTGAGAGGCCATTTCAACCCAAATGTGTAATTCAACTTTTTTACTCTCTGAATTCTAGTCATTAGCCTGCATTGAGATACAAAGGAATTGGCCATAATCTCTATTTTTTTTCCATTACACCATTTGAAGACAAGGATTTTAAAGGAAAAACATGGTTGATACATATAGTACTTTTAAACAAATTATGAAATAATATTTTAGATCATGTTTATTTTAAACAACACAGATAACATATTAAAATAAACGTAAGTGTTCTTCAAAGACAAAGTATAAGGAAAAGTATTGTTTTGTTCATTGATAATTAAATGGGACTTACTGTGGCAATTAATTAAATGTATCACTGACATTACATTCCAAGTTAAGTTTAAGAAAATACACTAAGAGGCTGTTTATGGCTCTCAGCCATGTGTACAGCTGCATTCTGAAGTGTGATTCTTCACTATTTAATTGTTAAAATAATAGGGCCATATTTAATAACATGTCAGTTTTTGCTGATCATAATCTATATTTAGTTATTCAAAATCTAGAGCCAAGTTATTTTGTGCCTCTCTGTAGGTTTGTATGAGTATCCAAATATCTCCCCTATAGATGAGACATTTGATGAAATAAAATACTGTGTTTCACAGATGTTCCTACTGTTTCCTTCTAAATATGGACTCTATATACTTTTTAATTTAAATGCTAATTTTTATTCATATATCTTGGACTTTAGACAAGATAGGGCTCATATTTTTATTTGTAGTCTTGCCATGAAACATTTTGTGCATGCATATTTTATGGATATGGGTATATATACATATTTATGTACTAGTATTATACATGGATATGTCTTGATATGAAAATAAGTATTCTTTTGAAACTTTAAAAAGTTGTGTAACATGGTAGTAGTGATGCAATTGTTTGGAAATATGGTAGCAGAGTCTGTGGGGATTGGTGATTGTACAATAAATTTTAGCAATTGTAGATTGCAATTACAGCAAGTTATACCTTTCACATATATGTACATATATATGAAATTTAATGCTGTGTCATGTATAGATTTACATATATATATGGTGTGACTATTAGACAAATATGTGATATATATGTATATAAATATATATGTGTGTAGTTTTATATAACTGGTAGTATTTATGTGCTACATATAAAAATATGGTAGCATATATATGCTACCAATTCTTTATAAATATACACATATATGCTACTAAATCTGCAAAACTTTATATATATATATATATATACACACAATTCTATAAAACTTTAATCCAGGCTGTTCTGACAATAAATTTATGTGAAAATATACATAAATTTATTTACTGTTGAATCTGGATCCTGAATTTCCAAGAGTTCATACTGATAAAACACTATGACAACAGCAATGATACTGGGATGTGATTCTGTTGATATAGAGAACTTCATAACCCATTTCTGTCTGAGATAAATTACTTGAACTACGTATAGTATGACGATTCATAATCAACTTATATTTATTCAGAAGGACATTCTGGAAAGTATAGTTTGCATTTCCAGTGAATCAGATAAAAGTCATATTTACAGAAATTTGGCATTTCTTGAAGGTATTAATATTGGAAAACTGTTACCAATGAATTGGAAAAAATTACCATGAGCCAGTTATCAACAGAGATAGATGTAGAGATATGAAAGTAGCAGCTCATCATCCATTCTCTGTGGAAAAAAAAACTAACTTGTATCTGGCTGGTAGTGGTATATACCTTTAACTCCAAAATTCCAGAGGCAGAGACAGGTGGATCTCTGAATTCAAGGCCAGTCTAATCTCAGAGGGAGTTCCAGGACAGCCAGGGCTACACAGAAAGACTCTCTTCCAAACAACCAAAACTTTGTATATTTTCACATAAATTTATTGTAAACTTTACTGATAGGGTTATATTGTATCAAATTTAAAAATAATAGATACATAATATTATTTTATTTTAAATGCTGCATAGTTCTGAAATTCTCATAAAATGATCCAATTTATTTTGTTTAACATTTGTAGCTAAATCAATTGTTGTGGATGAATGAACATATTTCACATATTAAACTTGCTTGCTGTTTCCATCTGCATTTCCTATGTGAGATAAAGTGAAGTAAGAAAGTGCATGATAGAACTGATGTTGCACACATGAATGGCTTGTTTACAGCATAATATAATCCTTTTTCAGATACTGAAAAAATATGGCCTTACTTTTTTTACCTATTCACTAATAATGGCCAAGGACCCTTCACAAATTTAGCTGAGTCCATGTTAATAATAGTTGCAAGCATTTTGCATTAAGCCAAGACAATGAAATAGTACATCCTGATTTCATTCATTTAAATACTCTGTTATACTTGATTTCAAGTTATCATCTTGACATCAATGACTATTTATTTATACAGAAGTGTGCTGATATCTAAATCATGGTACCATTGTACAGGTTAAATAGTCATGTACCACCAAAAGAGTATGTAGTGGGATATTAAATTATTACAGTAAGTAGGAAGCAGTGAGTTTGAAGCATGTTTAATTTTTTAATGTTTTTCTACTTTATATTTACACATTCTAATACTTATGTAGGCAGAGTTTCTTATCCCTACCACAGACTACAAAATAACCACACAGAGGCTTAATATTAATTACAAATATTTGCTCAATAGCTCAGGCTTTTAACTAACTAGCTCTTACAACTTAACCCATTTCTAATAATCTATGTGCTGCCTCAAGGCTTGTGGCTTTTACCTCTATCCTATTTTGTGTTTCTGATTCATTCTGCATCTGGCTGGTGAACCTAGACTCTACCCTTCTCCTGCCCAGCATTCTCCTAGTCTGGCTTTCCTGATTAACCTTATTCTACTCTGCTCTTGGCCAATCAGCTTCTTTATTAAACCAATCACAGTGACATATATTGAGCGTAAAGAATATTCCACAGAATTTCCCCCTTTTTGTCTAAATAAAAAAGGACAGTTTTAATATTAACATAGTAAAGTTATACACAGCAACAACAGTTACCAAGTAAGAACTACAGTTATAACATTGAGTCTATTTGTATTTGGAAAACTTAGAGAAAAATACTCCATTAATAATCCTATATTGGTAAGTTCAAAGTTTTGTACCTAGTTTACCTTCCATCCAAACCAAGGAAAACTATAACTATTTAGTATTCAACTGTATCAAAGCCCCCAAGAGAGTGAAATGTTACCTAATGACAGAAACATCGGGCCTATGTTCTTCTGTGATGTTGTTGGGGCATTCAACTGTGACCTACAGACCTGATCCAGCTGACAGACATTTCTGAGAATCAGAGAATTTTGAAGAACTGTCCTACCTTGTCTTGGAAAAGTTTAGCAGTTGCTTTCTTTTGTGTCCTCCTGGTCAAGTTTGGACAGTATTTTGTCAGTATTTGAAGCAAGGACAGTTTCTTTGCCCAAGTGGATAATTTTTGACATAAAGAAAGCTAACTTCCTATGGAATTTCTTAGATGCCTGTCATCTTCTCTGAAACAGATTGGTGCTGCAGGAGCAGACATGTCTCACTGTCATGAAAAGCCTTAGATATTAAATGGTGGGAGGCCAGCTCCTACCTTTTCAAGGGTTCTTATGAGGAGGAGAGAGGGATAAGAAAATATTAGATAGAAAGACAGCGAAGAGGAGAAAGACAGAAATACAGTATAGCTTTGGGAGGACCTGGGTCAATACCCAATGGCCTTTTCCATTTATTCAAAAGGAATAACAATGCCAAGGGTCGGGGCAAAAGACCTCTCCCTTGCTAGATCAAAACACAACTAAGTGTAGCCCTTCCAAACACCTGGTAACCACGCCAGTGGTCAAATCATCCCATTATGCAGCCCTGCTGGGTAAAGCTAGCTCAAATTCTTGAACTTTGAGTAAGTTCTCACTAGGAAACCTCTGTGAGTCTCCACATTAAACACATTAATGCCATATTCTGTAGGTCTTTGAAGTGTTTGAAGACCATATATCTACCTAAATATATCTGTGCATGACCTTGAAAACATACCTAACATGACTATAAGTTTGACTATTATAGATGACTATTAATCTGTATTTCTTAATTATATATTTTTAAATGAGTTGTATAATCACAATACCCTAAGAGTAGAAACAGATATATAGCATAACAAAATTAACTTTAAATTTATATCAATAAACCAAAATCCACACCAATGTAAAAAACTTTAAATTAATAGTTTTTTTTTTTAGTTTTTGAAAGTAGATTAAACTGTGGTGATATATTGTGTACCCCAATAAAGTTTACCTGGGGATCAGAGGACAGAGCCAGCCACTAAATTAGACATAGAGGTCAGGCAGTGGTGGCACACAATTTTAATCCTGTCACTTGAGAGGCAGAGATCTGTTTGGGTCTCTGTGACTTCTAGGCCACACTGGGATAGATGAGAGAAATATCAAGGTCAACATTGCATTATCAAACCAGACAGAGCATTGTACACATATATTCTCAATACTGGAAGTATTGGACCACATTTAATAAAAAGTTATTAAGTTATATTTTCTAATGGGTACTTAAAATAATTTTAACTTGAATTTTAAAAAGGTAGATACAAAAAGTAAATAGCTTGCATTTATATCTTGCAAGAAAGTATAATAATTTATTTAATTGGTAGTAAATACATCTTTAAAATTGGAAATCAGACATATTTTATACTAGTTATTTCTATGCTAATTATAAGTATAATGAAGACAGGAATATAACTTCCTTTTTCCTGTTTGTTGCAAGTGGAAATACATCAAATGTTTACATTATTTGACAGCTTTCCAGATTGTGATTCATTAATTTAAAAGGATGCAATCCGTTCCTTAATTAATTTAATGGCTATCAAATGGTAAGAAAGGAAGACCACATAGAAATGAATTCAAATGTGATTCAAGTGTTATTTGTTGTGGGAATCATCACTCAAAGATTGGTGTTGAACCTTGCCAAGACAGGGTAGGACAGTCTTTCAAATTTTTCCTGATTCTGAAAATGGTTTGTCAGATATTCTAGGCCTATAGCCAAAAGTGGATGCCCAACATTGCATAGAAACTTTGGATGACCGTGCAGGCAGCAAGCTTTCTCTGCCATTCCTTGCATGTTTCGAAAGTTGCCTGCTTGTACTTCCTACTTACTCAGATATTATTATTTTCCTTCTCAGTCTTTGATGGGGTCAAAGGCTGGATAGTTATAGTTACAATACTCCCATATCTTTGCTAAGAGCATAACAGGTACAAGATTTAGAACCTTCAGGATAGATTATGTCATTACTCTTTCTTTCTCCTGGATAATACCTGATAATTATTCTTATTGTATATAGTTTTGTATTGGGTTTCAAACCTTGTTATTTAGGAAAAAAATGGAAGTGTTGTGGGAATTTGTTCCACCAATGGTTTTGTGGGCACAAACCCTAGGGCATGGCTTTCTGTCTGCATAGTCTTTAAGATTGGAGGGAGTCGAGTCATACAGTCTCTCTGGTGGTGGTCAGAGGTCGAACTGCTGGTCCCATTCACCCTCAGGCAGAACGGAGAACCATGGTGGCTGTTTACTTTGTTCTGTATCCATGAGTGTATTTTCTCTCCATTTTGTGTCTTGATAAATCCTTGACACCCTTTTTACAGACTCTCGTGAATTCGCTTATTGTTATTTGGTCTGAACACAGAGATACTTATACTGTATTTAGTTTTCAGCTATGATTAATCCAGACAAATTTTTCCAAACAAAGCTTGCCTCTAGCTACTTTAATCAAGTATAAAGTGCAACAATAACTATATTATTAAATTTTTCTTCAATCTTTAAAAAATGCATCAAAACAGAAATAAAATTAAGTAAATAAATGAGTAGAAGAAAGGTTCTTTTGACATACCATTACATAATTACTGTGTGTACATAACTTACACAAGACTCTCTCCAAGTCCAAATCCTTTTTCACTCCAACATTCAAGTATTTCTCAAAAGCTGACAACTGAGCAGTTCTAAAATGAAGGGGAATTACAAATCTCCAAAAACTTTTACAATTATCTGCCTGAAGGAGAATTAAAAACCAAATAAAACACAATATTTAACTATAATCATGAGAATTATACTTAAATTTACTTTTAATATAACACACAAGGACAAAATGGATAGTTAGCATTTTGCTAACATTTTTTCTGGTTATGTTCATAACTGTCATGGCCTGTTCAGTCTGCTATGAAAAATTTCCGTAGACTGAGTGGCTAACAAAGGACAGACATTCTTTCACCTTGAATTAGAGATGGAGAATGCTACACCATAGCAGAAGAGTGCCTACTGGGTCCAAGGTTGCTTCAGACTGTGCCCTAACATAAAAAGGACTGGCCGGCTCTCTGGAGTGTTTTACAGAAACTCTAATTCCAGTTACTTTGAACTCTGCCCTCACATTTCTAAGGTCAATTCTAATAAAGACATTGGGGCTAAGATTTCAACTTTTTAATTTTGAAGACACACAGCAATCAATTGTAGAGACTGTCCACAAACATAAATGTAAATTTCTTACACAGATGGGTAAGATAACTAACTGTCCTCAAATATATGAATTTTAGCTTGGATAAATATCTACATTTTATGTTTGAAAATTTGTCTCTGTTTTAAGTGGTCATATATAAATATATTTGAATACGTATAGTTATATATATAGTATATAAATATTATAAACTTTATTTATGTATTCTATTGAAATGTAATATATAAATATATGAATATATTATACTCATTACTATAAAATATATAAAAATATAAATATTATTGTGACTTAGATACATTTGTACAAAATACATCAGTGTAAGTAGCTCTATGTATAAGAAACATGTTTTAGAAATACTTTTGTGTGATATCAAATTTTTAAGGATCATTGTGGGCTGAAAAGTTTTGTAAATGAATGCAAAAGACCCTTCCATGTAATAAATTTGAACCGTATCTGCAGTGTTACAAACATTTTTCACACAATTCATTTGGTGTAATGTGGATAGAAACAGGAAAGAGAAATTATCATTTATGTAACTACTAAATTAGTTTATATGAGCTTCTAAAACATTGAAACTCACACAATGACTTAGATCTATGCAAAAAGTACAAACTATGCAGTAAAAGTTTAAATTAATTGGAACTTAATGTGTTTGCCATTTGAGATAAATATGCTACTTTAGCTGCTTGCTATTATCTTGTAGAGACTTCTTAAATATTAATATAGCAAATCACAAGTAGGATTCAATAAAAATGACATTGAAACAAACAATAATTCCCTAATTTATGATTTTCTGTGTTTTAGCATATTGCTTTTCCTTATATTGTTACTGAATCAATGTTACTACAGAAAGTTTAGAAATGCTATTACATGTAAGCTTTGCATATCAGGCTAGTCCAAGTACCTATGGAAATAGATATTAAGTTTATTTATATTATGTGTTTTCATGTTTGACACAGTCATATCTCCATGAATAATAGCATTATAATTTTATTGCATAATTATTTAAATGATTAATCTCAACAATGAATAAAAACAATCTTTTAAATTCTAAACAAATTTTCATATCTAAATATTTCTTAATGTTGTCATCTGTCCTTAGGTTCAGTTAGAGTCACTGAAAATTATAAAATAATACACATTATTTTCTAAGCTTTCCTATTTCAATAGTTTTAAGATGGAATTTAAATAATTTAATGAGTGCGAACATGAACTTTTTAGCAAAATAGTATCTTGAGCTAAAAATTCCTGGTTCTGTATTCAAGTATGGGGAATGTACTAATTTCTTCAAAATTACATCGATATCTTTATCTAAAAATGAATAAATGTCCTTTCATCAGATACTGCCTTTTAATCACAGCTGTTTGATGCTAAGCTCTGTTTTTGCTGCTTTGTTAGACAAGCATGTTTGTGAGATGTGATCAATCACTTCACTTTAATGAAAGCAGTATTTCTTAGGGTGAATAATGGTACTGGCTCTTCTCCATTTTTCTGCATGTTGGTCTTCTTCGTTGCTCTGTGATCCCCATTCAGGGTACCAGGATCAAGCTTCATGGGTCGAGTTACCATACAATGACTTTGCTATGTACAATTCTGAAACATCTTGCTTTGAGAGGGAACAAAACATTTTTTTCTAAAATAAAACAAAAATTCTTTTGAATCTAAACCTGTAGTGTGTCATGAAAAATTGCTGTGACTGAAATAAAGACCCTCTCCTTTTGTACTATGATTTTTCTCTTGAACTGCTCACTGACTGACTGCAGATCAATTTATTATTACACATTCAAGTTAGAACACAGAGAGTCATGAATCAGAAGGTGTCTTAGTCATTTTTCTGTTGCTGTGATAGGACATGATAACTAAAGCAATTTATAAAAGAAAGTGTTTGATTTGGATTTATAGAGAGTTAGTCCATGATGGCAAAGCCAAGACATGGTGACAGGAAGAACCCGTGGCTTACATCTTGATCCACAAGTAGGAATCAGAAAGTACAAGCTCACTAAGAATGGCATGGGGAAAAAAAAAGGCATGGGCTAATGGCATGAGCTATGGGCTTTTGGAACAAGAATCAGATTACAAAGAATCAAAGATCTCTTCATAGGTATGATGCTTCCCCATGAGATTATAGCAGGGGGAGTCTTAGTTAACTGAATAAATAGGTGAGCTGTCTGTACATGATTGTGTTTTGAAGAGAGAAAGGTACCAGCTAACACTCAGGAAAATGCATGTTAAATGTGTTTAAGGAAGAAAAGAAAAAGGATGGTTTGAGTTATAACAGAGGAGAACACTTGAAATCTTTTAACTGAGAAGTAACCATGAACCTAATGAGAATTGAAACAAATAGCAAACACCAGGTAAATATTTCAGTGATCTTGATATTGTCCAAAGACACAGAACACTTCATTCTTAAAATCACCCATGGAAGCAGAGTACAGAATCTGTGGCAATTTTGTTAGCAGGATGACCCTTATGACCCTTCCCCTCTTCTGTCTAAGAACCTACAAATGTTACCAATGTGAGAATCTACAAGGCTGGGAAACTTAGTTGTCATGGTATGAAAAGGGTTGATGATGCACAAATGCCAGGGGATACAGTGTCATCACCAGTAGACATGAAAAAATGAGAGGTGGATATGTATGTAAGGACAATGTATTCATTAGTCCAGGTTGTCTGCTTTCTTGTGGCTGTGCTCTTACACGGGAAAGAAGATGAAGGGCTAAAGCTGACAGGAAGGCCTGACAAGCTACAGAAGTGTGAGCGTGCACACCGAGGAGAGGATAGAACGAAAACAGACGTCGGGATGGCCTCACACTCTACACACCGAGACCCACTACGGGAAAATGACTATTTGCTTGAAGAAGGTATTTATTTCACTCTCTGGCCACTACGACATTATTTAGAGAAATGAACCTGTAAATCCAAGTTTTAAAATAATTTCAAAAGAAAATACAATATGTAGAGCACTATGAATTTCTCTCCGTTGCTTGTGAGATATTTGTTCCATTGTAGCTTCCAGCTTGCCCCTGCACAAGCTGGAAAACCCCACCTGCCCTACTTCCCCCTAACCCCACCCAGGTTGAGAAAAGTCTGAACAAAGAATAGCACTTTAGTGGCTGCACAAAGACCTCGTTTTCAGCCATACTCGGGCACAATCCCAGCCCCTGGCTGGCATGTCATCAGTCCGCCCCTAAGGTCTATAAAACCTCCCTGCCTTCACTGGGAGGGCGCGACTTATCTGGTCTTATTTATGGTGAAACCCAGTGAAGACACCCGGGAGTTGTTTTGTTCTTAATTGACCAATAATGACAATAATAAATACGCTTATTTGTTTTAATGTGGTTTTAAATGTACCTAGAGGGGAATCAAGGGCAGATAAATGCACTTGATGTCCAAGCCTTGGCACCTGAGTTGGATTCATGAACTCCATGTAAAAGGCCAGAGGTATTACTACACAACTAGAAACGGAACACTCCCAGAGGAGGATGAGGAGTAGATAGGAATAGTGCCTGGAAACAGGCATGCTAGCTAGCCTAGAACACGTCATAAAACATGTAAGAAACAGCAAGATATATTCTACCTCAAAAACAAGATGTAAGGAAAGAATAGGTTCCCAAAATTATCCCGTGACTTGCATTCTTTCACAAGCCATACACATGAACACACACACACACACACCACCACCACCACCACCAACTACTACTACTACTACTATTAATAATAATAATAAACAAAATACACTTAAACACTTAGATGGTTGTACCAAAAATATACATATCAAGTGCTAGTGAGAATATAGGAAAACATGAATTCCTATTCATTTCTTAAGAATATATCATAGAGAAGACACATTGAGATCAAGATAAATTCAAACACACATAAATAGAAAAGGTAAAATTTATAAAATTTTGTTTACAATAATAATTAACTACCTAATTTCCAGGCACAAAATGTAATACAAACATTGAAAGAAATACTATTCAGCGAAGAATAAAATAATGTAGGGAAACAGATGTGCTTCCTATTTCATTTGTACCACAATTCTACTCTAAGGCTTGGAAGTATGACAATTAAAAATGAGAAAGTATAATAGAGCACTTTCATGCTTTGGCACAGGGTACATGATACACATCTTATCACAAACCAGTAAAGAATGTATTTTGGTCCATGCATGTTCTTAGGACAAACTCTATCCATCTACTGGACTGGGCTAAGAAATGTTCAACTGATCAAATATCTAGTGGGTGAGTCTCCAAGACCTTTCTGGAAAAGCCTGAAATTGGAATTTGTGACACTATTAAACAATGAAACAAACATCCCACACTCCCCAGTGAGAAAGGGCATTGAGTGCCAGACAGAATGAAAATACGGCCACAGAGAACAACTCTGGCTCTTTTGAGCTGATAAACTTCACATACTGTTTTCAGTTAAGGGATTAAATATTTTCCACTCATCAACATAAATCAGCTTAGTCTACAGAACACTATGTGTGTGTGTGTGTGTGTGTGTGTGTGTGTGTGTGTGTGTCTGTGTGTGTGTCTGTGTGTGTGTGTGTGTCTGTGTGTGTCTGTCTGTGTGTGTGTGTGTCTGTGTGTGTGTGTGTGTGTGTGTGTGCGCGTGTGCGCGCCATCATGCCTGTGTCACAGAACAGCGTTGTGGAGTCTGTGTTCCCTTTCCATCTTTACATGGATTCTGAATAACAAAGAAGTTTCCAGGTTTGCCTTCGTGTGTCTTTAGCAGCCCAAAGAATTTGGACATCAATTTATTTTATTTTGCTTGCTTGTTTGGTTGGTTTTTGTTGTTATTGTTTTGTTTTGAGGTGCTAGGGATTAAAATCTAGAGATATGTGAATGTAAGAAATGTTCCCTGTAACACAAATCTTAAAAGGCCTTTTTAAAGAAAACTCAGAGCCAGATATTGGGGTAAAAGCTGAAAGATCAGAAAGGCAGAGCAGCAAGCCACAATTCTTACCCCTATGAAATCCTCCACTGAAAGAGAGCGAGCTCTTCTCTCCACCCCACCTTATCATTTCCCCTCTCTGCCCAGCTTTATCACTTCCTGTCTGCCTGTAAAGAACTCCAGAATTCTATGATTAACTAGTGGCTAGCTTATTCCTCTAATTTCAGGCAAGCTTTACTTGTTAGAGCACAAATAAAATACCACCACAGTTTTCTATTACTGAGTTATGTTCTCAGATCCTACATTTTCAAACGATGATTGTGGTAGTAGCCTTTATATATTCCAGTAATGGCACATATTACTTAATGAATGTTTTTCTGCATCCTGGCAACATTGCAGATGCTGTATAAATATTTTTTTAATAATTTGGAAGCTAAGCTTCTGTGCTAGGAGCTATAGTAATTGCAATTTTGTAATGGCTGGATTGTTAACTCTACAGGTGTCATGTAGGAGTAAGGCAAAAGCCCAAATGTTTATTTAATGTGTAACTCTATGTTCTTTGCTTACTTTTGTGCTAGCTGGTGATGTTCACTGTTTGACCTCTGAAAAATTAACTCCACTCTTATTTGTATGATCAAAAAATTAGTTTTAGGCTTACAAAGGGAATTACAATGGAGCCATAGAATGGGACATTCCACAGGATCCCTGTAATGCAAGTGTACATTTGTTTGCTATATTGCCATCTTATTGTGGCATAACTGCAACACAGTCTAGCACTTTGTCATCTGACAGAGTCAATCAAATTTTCAAAAACACACTCTGCTTAGGCTAATGCTTTGCATAATATTTGGGTGCGCTTTGCAATTATTAGGCACATACAAATGGTATGTACCAACAGAAGGTAATGCATTAGCATGCAGTAAGTGACATATTGTTGTTTGAGAAATACTTGGTTGTCATAATCATCCAAGGGCTGGCATAATCAACACATGATTTCTCTATAAAGTAACTTTCAATATAAAATCAGTTCATCAACTTATTCATTCTCAATGAGAAATAGTTTAATAAGAATTGGCATATTTGAATATTCATGGGTATCATGGGATAGATGGAGCTTAATCACAAAATAAGTGACAATGTGAAGCTTGCTTAGTTTGCATGGTCTAAAGCAAAAGTATTAAATGTTTTTTACTAGGTACGGAATCATGCTAGGAGAGCTTTATTCACTTGTTCCATAATGAGGATAATTCTAAAAATGTGATAAGAATACAGCAATGTGATTAGCTACAAATTCACTGTCATCATTTCAATGGTGTTCTAAATATTTGAAATCTTTCATGCAAACCATTTCAAAATGGAAGAGTCTGTGTTGATAGCAATGTGCACTATGCTGTTGATGTTTTAACCACTAAGTACTTGTGGCTGTTGGGCACTCAGACTATAGGCATTATAGCTAATTGGAATTTAATTTAATTTCAATTAATAAAATTAGAGTGTGATTACCACATGTGGGTGGTTGTTACATTTTTGGAAAACAAATTCCAAGTCTTTCTTGGACAGGACCCATACACAACATTAAAACTTGGACAGATTTTGATCAACAGCAATGATGCCATTCTTTATTGAAAAATCTTTTTTTAATGATATGCATACATTCAGTAAAGGTACAGAGAAATGTTACCATCTTACATGACCCTTTTGGGTCATTTTTGCATGCTTCTGTTTCAGTCAATCAGGTGTCTGTATAGCTGAATTTTCAGAGGCAACCTTTTCCATTGATACTTAGACCTCTGTGGGCAGAGAGTTGCTGCATTGTCAGGTATTGACATGTCTTGAACTTGTTTTTGTGATATCATTGCTCCCAGGTGTTTCATTCTCTGCTTTGTTTTCACGCATTTGTCATAATGTTTCCTTTGTAAAAAAAAAAAATCAGAAAGCTGTTGAGATCAATACATCAAAATGAAAAGAATGTTCAAATAAAACATCATATTTAAATTGAGTACTCTTAAATAATAACGTTCCTGAGCTTCAGTCTGACATCCTACAGATATACGCAATGCTTATTATGCCCCAGGCTTCACATTATTCCACCGTGAAAGATAAATATATGGAGGTGGTGAATTACCAGTCTTAACTCATACTTAGCTCATCTCATTGCACATTGTAAGAAATGGAATACTGAATGACTCCTCACAAAATACGTTGAAGAACACATATGGGTAATGTGCATGTGTGTGCATATAATATCTGAAAAGATTTGAATGCAGCACACATAAAAAAATTTTTGCCTGACTTTCTCTGTATTCTATTACCTGAAACTGTAGATTGCAATTTATTATAGACAACTTCAAAGATTTAATTTCATTATCTTTATATTCTTTCCAGGAGAAAATATACATCTCAAGGAGATAATGGCACAAGTAAAATAAAACTGTCTCACAAAGTATATGAGCACACACACACACACACACACACACACACACACACTACAAAGAGACAACTATCTTAAAAAGTGTATGAACACACACACACATGCACTACAGACAGGCAAACAGAAAGACAAGACAGATAGACAGACAGACAGACACACACACACACACACAAATGAGGGAGTTGAAAATTAGATAGTTGTAGTTGTAGTTTTACTTGTTAAGAAATTCAGAAAAGAAACTCACTAAGAGGTGTAAAGTGTATAATTTGAAAGATACCATAAGATAGATTTCTGTTGGTAATACATTATAGGATAGAAAGTGAATTAGGTACATTTTGGACTCACCAAAATAGGATAGATAATGGAATATTTTCTCTGAATTTGTCAAAAGCAAAGGGACTAGACGTTGCTGATGTATTTATTGCTTGTATATATTGTATATAGTTATTATACTTGTAAGTTTTTCTTATATTAGTTATAGCTTTTTTATTTTTTAAATTTTTTATTAGACTAAAAAAGGGGAAATATGGTGATGTATTGTGTCCCCCAATATACCGTGTTTCCCAATACAATAAATCTTGCCTGGCTATCAGAGGAAAAAGCCAGCCACTACATAGAAGTCAGGCAATGGTAGCACATACCCTTAATCCTATAACTTGGCAGGCAGGGTTCTGTCTGGATCTCTGTGAATTCATAACCATGGAGGTCTGGAGTTCTGTACAGACAGACAGGAAGTGACAGAGCTGGGCAGAAAGATGAAGTGATGTAGCTGGACAAAATGAGCAAATCAGATGGCAGAACAGCAAGGCATACAGGCATACGTAGACAGGAAGTAGTTTCGCCTTTGGAAGCTGTGGAGTTGGTGAGGTGAGGTTGGCTGTGGTTTTCTCTATTTCCTTGATCTCTCAGGTTTTCACCCCCTATATCTGGCTCTTTTTTGTTTATTAATAAGACCATTTAGAAATTCGTCTACACTCAAACACCAAAAATAAGATAAAGACAGAAATTAGTCAGAGAGAGTGTAATGAAAAGAAAAGACATAAATGTCAAAATCATTCTCCTGAAAATATAACCAAAATTACATGAAATAAATTCCTCAAGATAATTTGCTTATTTTATTTTTGCAATAATAATAATAATAATAATAATAAAACATTGGGGCAAACATTTAGATTTCACCATTAAATTTCTAGCACTGGCATCATTTTTATAATTGTTAATTCCCCAAAATTAGTCATGACAAGTTCTATCTTACAAGTGGTTATTAAAGGTTTCAGGTAGAAAATTAAATATGAGGGATAATAAAAAAA